>PVJX010006503.1:15314-77301 GCA_004027295.1 Dolichotis patagonum | reverse complement strand
GCTGGGTGTGGTCAACCCGGAGCCTGTGGAATCTCAGGCAGGCCAGGCCACTGTACTTTGTCCCAGGCAGGTCTCCAGGAGGTTCCCTGCGAGTGAAGGGTGGGCCTACAGGTCCCAAAGAGTCAGGCCAAAATGCTGGTTTCTGCAAAGTTCCCGGTCCCAGCAGACCTGGCCAAGATGCCAGTCTCCACAAAATTCCCAATCCAAACAGCCCAGGCCTCTCTGTGGGTCTGGGAAGTTCCTGGTCCCAAAGAGTCAGGCCACCATGCTGGTCTGTGGGAGATTTCCTGTGGGTGAAGGGCAGGGCTACAGGCCCAAACAGACCCAGCCCAGATGCCAGTCTCTGGGAAGTTCCCTGCGGATGAAAGGTGGGCCTACCAGTCCCAAACAGTCGGGCAGAGATGCCGGTCTCCTCAGACTTTCAATCCAAACAGCCCAGGCCACTCTGCGGGTCCCGGAGAATTTTTTTCTAAAATGTTTTTAATTCATAAATAATTTTTTTCTTTCAAGCTTTTTGTATCTTTGTACTTAACTACATGCTTTAGGTTAAATTTTACTTTTTTATTCAGTCTTATCATTTCTGCCTTATAGCTGCTATGTTTAAGTGTAACATTTAATGCAATTAAATATGTGGTTAGGTACTAAAAGTATACCATGTTAGCATTTGTCAGGTGTGTTTTTGTACTTTGCTTCATTTTTTTCCTGTGCTTTTGGGGGGTTAGCTTTTGGGGGTTTTTACTGTTTTGCTTTGTCCTTTCTATTGATTCCATAGCTACACTTTTTTGTGTGTGTGTGTTACTTTTACTGTTTACTCTTTAGAAATTAAATTAGATTTTAAATGACAGTAATCTACCTTCAAATGCATTCATTCTATTTTGTGAGCCATGTAAGACACTTATCTCAACATAATTCCATTTACCTGGCTCTTGACCTTTGTGCTATTGCTGTCATATATTTTACTTCTGTTTATGCTATAAACCCACAACATATTATTATTACTTTAATTTTTGCAGTCAATCAACAGTCTCTTTCAGAGGCTAAAAAAACAGATATGTATGTGGAAGCAAGGGTGGGGGAGATATTTTATCTACTTGATCACTAACTTCTTGGATCTATGGTGTTATGAACTCTATCTCAACGAAGCTCCAAAGCCTCATGCAGCCCTAGGAGGGGCTGTTTGGAGGTGGCTGAATCTAGGCTGTGTGAATGTGGATTAAAAGTGTGATACTGGGATTCAAGGAGAGTGGCACTGGGTTACTACCCTGATTGGTTCTGAGTGTGGATAGTGAGAAGGCCCACCTGCCTATGGGTAGCTGTACCCAAAAGACTAGTAGCCTGGATGGGATAAAAGGGGGAGGGAGGCCAGGGCTGCTTACTTGCATCCTGCCCACATTGCCAGGGACTGTTTCTCCTCTACTATGCCTCTCTGCTGTGACACCCTGCTTCGGAGCCAGCCAACTATGGACTGAGACCTCTACAAACTGTGAGCTCAAATAAATCTTTTCTTCTTTAACTTGTGGATGTTGGGCTTTTGTTTCAGCCATGAGAAATGTAACTAAGACATATAGGTTGATTTTGAAAAGTACTTGGTAATTATGTTTTAAAAAGAGCAAAAGAATGTCAAATATTTTCCCTGTTATCTCTTGGTTTTCTTTCTTAGATGAATTTTGCCACTGGGCTCCAACAATTTGAGGAAAGGATCAAGGCTTTCCTGTCAACAGGGTTCAGGATATGAGCATGGATGAGAATCCAGAAAATTCTATATGCTGTCGAATCTGACTGTCGGCCAGCGTATTGTTTTGTTTACTGAGGCGCTGTCTTTGCTCTGCAGTTTTGCTCCCAGACTTTTGCATCTTGAGATTCTCCACCCAGAGGTCCTGCCTGCAACTTTTGGAGAATAAAGGATGAAGAACCAGTGCCACATTCCTGAAAGAGGCTGAGTGTGTTTCTGAGGCAGTTCTCTAGGCTTTCCTTTCCCAATCCCAGCTTCAACCTTGCACCTGGAGAAGGAGATGACACCTAGGGCCACCATTCTCAGCTTCTCCCCTACTCCAACCCTCCACATAATGCTCCTGTGTACTGGAGAGCAGTGGTGAGGTCGGTTGGGCTTTGCCAGGAATTCTTCAGGGCATTACATGTCAGGGAAAACCACTGACTCCTAGAGATTTTCTCCTTTCCTCATCCAGGGAAGATTTACCTCTCTTTGCTTTTTTACTAGTGGTGAAATTATCACAACTTCTTGCTAGGTAGAGAACATTACCTTCTGAAATTTAGTTTATTCTCCTTCTTTCTATTCTCAGAAAAAGCACTGTGATTTTGTGGCTCATCTGACTTCTCATGGTGAAGGTGGAAACAACAGGGTTTGTGATTTTCTGAATCCTAATTGCAAGTAGAACTCAGTTCTATTTTTTATTTAGTTTATCACTCCAGTTTCTGGATATCTATCTATGCAGTTGGGATGGGGATAGATTTGTGTGAGTTCAATTTAAAGTCCTTGTTCTCTTCCTGTATTGACAGCTTTGTTTTGGGCAATGATCATGATTTCTGACACCTAATGAATTTTCCCTCAATTAGCTTTACAGAACCAACTAAATGGGCTTCTATTGGGCTTGCCCTATGATTTTTCCACCATGCAGGAATATGTGCTGTTTCTCAGCAACACAATGCATCTCTTTTTATTACAGTGAGAATACCTTTGTGTAGGAGGAGACACAATATTTTAAGAGCACTTTTGGGTTGGTGACATCAGAAAAAAAGAGAGGCTGCAGAGTTGGGGTAGGTGCCAGAGATGTCCACCTCTTAACATTTACTTGGCATCTGCTTTGAGCCACCTTTTTCCACAGTTAATCTTTGGGAGGACCCCATGAGATAAATATTCTCATATAACACATAAGGAAACTGACACTTAGCAAAGGGTTTGAGCTCACTCCAATACACTCAACTTAAAAACCAGGCTTTTTTCTTCTCTACTCTTTCTTTATTAATCCAGAGGAAGGCAAGGTGAATGGCAAGAATGGGCCGATCACTGCTTCTATTCTGGCCTGGGGCTGACCTTTCAGTTCACAGTTGCAGGGATGCTCTGGTTTCTGAGACCAATACTTTTTCCTTCAGGACCCCACCTCACAATCAAACCATGAATTGTCTGGTCACCTTGAGTAGCTCACTTAAATTTTTCCTGAATATCAGTAATCTGAAAATTGGAGTTTTTCCATCCTTTGGAAACACTTCTCTAGATACCTAGGGCAGATCCTCCACAGGCTTTTCTCCCATTCGCTGGATTTGTAGCAGGGAATGGACAGTGGGCGCTGGCCACATACATACTTTCTCCATGCCAGAGGTCATCTTACACTCAGCCTCTTTTCCCAGCCTCTGTGGCACACACAGGAAAAGCCAAAGTGTAATTAGTTAATAGCAGATTTCCTCTGTTAATGGAAAGGACATTTCAAACTTACTTATGTGAACTGATACTGCGGGATTTGTCAGAAACCATCAGTAGGATGCAACAGAAAGAATTCACAGGTCACTTGTCAAGAGGGGACAGAGCTTGTCTTGCTGAAACTTTGAGACCCAGAGTGGCTCTGCATATCACTGCCTCTCTAGGATATAGGAGTAATCAGAAACAAAAGCTGGGCACCTCCTTCTGAGTTCCATCCCCGTAATAACAGCAGTGCATCCAGATTCCTTCACATCCTACAGGTATTATCTCAGCCATTCCTCACTATAACTGATGAGGTAGATAGTAACTCTGTCCCCATTTGATAGTTGAGGACACTGAGACTTAGGTCAACAGTTAGTCAGAGTTGAGCCGGGATTTGGCTTAGGACTGCCTGACTTCTAGGTCTCAGTGGCGAACTACTTTGTACAGTGACTTTTCATTCAGCATTTGGGCACTGTAAACCTCAGTTACTAAGAGAAGCTGCTGCTTAGATCTTCTAAACGCAGGCATTCAATCATCAATCTCTTTTCTTCCTGGACTCACAGCCACAGTACATTTCCCAGACTCCCTTGCAGCTGGGAATAGCTATTTGACTGAGTGCCAACCAATGTACAGTGAGAAAAAGTGCTGCCCTTTACCTCTTTCCTAGTGTGATCCTCACAGTGGTGAAATGACAGTGATTCCCTGAAAGCCATGTGTTGAGGCTGGCCGATCCACAGGTTAGAAGGAGCTTGGGTTTCTATTCTCACTAAGAGCACCCACATCATACTCTTATACTGGTTTAACCTACTTATATATGAAACTTTATCAGTAGTAGCAACTAGTGCTATACTAAGCAACGTAAGTACGATCCAGCAGGAAGGTCACTGAGGTCACTAAGGAGTTAGGAAGTGGGCTTTAGGGCTGGGGATTTAGCTCAGCAGTTCAAGTGCTTGCCTGGTAAATGTGAGGTTGTGCGTTGAATCCCTGGTACAAAAAAAAATGTCCTTCATTTATGGGCCAGGGATATAGCTTAGCGGTGTAAGTGCCTGCCTGGCAAGCACAAGGTCTTGAGTTCGATCCCTGATATCAATAATAATAATAATAAATAAAAAGAAGTGGACCTTAGTGTTCTCTGTGGTTAACTTACCTTGCACGGTAAGGCTGGGTGAGTAAGCTTATTCTCCACTGTTGTACTGATTCAGGTTCAGGTACAGGTTTAATAACGGATTCACTGGGAGATCTAAAATAATTAAATTTTTCCAAACATCTCTATTTTACTGAAGGTTGGGATAACAGTTACATCATTCTGCATGAATTTAATTCATTCAGAAAAATTTATTAAGCATTTATTCCATGCCAGTGATTCTTTTAGTGATTCTTCTAGGTGCTGGGGAAAAAAAAAACAGTGAAGAATGGTGGAATCTGCCTTTTTAGCAGTTCCATTATGACAGCAATGATGTTTAGAGGAATGTGGGCAATAAATGAATAAGTAAGTATGTCATGAGTGACTAGCAACATGGAGAACTAATAAAGTAGATTAAGGGGGGACATGAATATTAGGTGACTGGGAGCTGCCTTTTTCTAAGGATGTTTGAAGACTGGAAGGGAGTAGCCATGCAGGTGTCTGGTAAAGTATGGCTGGGCCGAAGGAAGAGTAGCAAAGTGGCTGGTGTGAGTAGAGCCAGGAGGGCCAGGGGAAGTGGGATGATGTTGGAGAAAGCACCCAGCATTCTGCCTGTGTGGATGTAGGCTTTCCATAAATGTTAATGTCCTTCCTGGTTGATGGCCTCCTGGTTTCCTGAGAAATTCTCACTGCTGACGACAACAAGAACAACAACAACAATAACAATGAAAAGCAAACCAAGCATAAAGTTCCCTCATGTCTGAAATGTCACCAGAAAACATGGCCTTTCAGCCTGAAGCTCACTTCCTGTATCACACAGATCCTCCTGTTAAAGGACACTGATCTAAACTAGCTCAGTTATTGTATCTGAGCCCGTTGATGGCAAGTTTGACAGAACTTAGTGAGGGAGAAAGGGCAGAGGGATTTGAGTGTCTGGAAAGGGATAAAGATTGAGATACAGTCAGGAGAAGGCGAGTAAAGTGGGTGTGAGAAGCTTAAGCCAGCCCTGAGGTCACATTTTGAAGTTCCTCTGTATTGTAGTTTTAGGTGCTCATCAAAGAAACTTCATCTGCAGACAACACTGATTCTAAGAAAGGCTTGCTCATCACTCACAAGGTTGTCTTGCATTGAAAGAATGAGTTCCCTGTAACCCCAAGAAGGGATGACCCCTACCCTTAACCTTGTCACTAAAGACTAGCATAGGAGAGAGTCCCCAGAGAGTACCAACAAGGGTCAAAGGTCCGTTTGCCTTTAGGCTGCTATTCCCTCAGTTTTGAAACATCCTTTGTCAGAATTCTTGGTTTTAGGCAACAGAAACAACAATTTCAAGAATAAAGTGAACTTATTAGATGGTATTTAGTCATCATTAGAATCACTGGAAATGGCGGGGGACAGGTTCTTGGTTAAGCTTCCAGGAAAAATGCTCCAAGCATGCTGTACAATTGGTTTGAAGATGAAACCATCATTGTAGCCCCTAAGAATTGAATGATAAGAAATTGACTCTACTTCATGGACAGCTGTCTTCCAAGGCTGAATGTCCTAGCTGCTATCTATGTTAGTGAAAGGGATTTCCTTGCAAGAGCCTGGTTTGGTTCCTTGCACTGCCCACACTCTCTCTTCTAAGACAGAATCTTACATGCAGGTGTATGCAGACAGAGCTTTGCCACAGGCCTGCGCTGTGGCCACAGAAGGGGCCAAGAGTTCAAGTTGTGATTACCCTAAGGAGGGAGGACTGATATCATTGGAATTTGCCTCAGTACATATGGCCAATCCCAGCACTAGACAACCACTCACAAACTCCAGATTTGGCTGCCTCTGAAAAGCCAACCCACCTCCTAACTGCGTGAGGTTTGGGGGGACATCCAGACACAAACCATAGGATTCTACCCCTGGACCTCTAAAGACTCATGTACAATCCTTTATGCAAAAGGCATTTAGTCCGTCTCTGACAGTTGTCAAAGTCCTAACAGTTTCAGCATTGCTGAAAAGTCCAAGTCCCAAGTGTCCTCTGAGATGTAAGGCAAACTTTGCTGCAAGTCCCCGTACAGTGATACATTAAATACATCCAGAGCTCAATGGCACAGGATAAATATTTCCATTCCAGAAGCTACAAATGGGAATACAAAGGAATGGAACCAAAGCAAGTCCAACATCCACCAGAGCAAATGAGGTAAAACAAAGAGATTCCTCAGGGGCGAGGAACGTCTCTTGGCAATTCCCCTAAGGAACAATCGCCTCAAAGAGAGGCTTGGATCCTATAATCTAGGGCGAGCCCCCTGTAGTTCCGTGTGGAACATCCAAAGCAATCTGTGTGAAGTCGTGAGTTCCAAAGGGTTTGCATGACTCTGCCCCCATGGCACTTCCAGTGGTTATAACTCCCATGGCTTCTGTTTCAGGCCCACTTTGCTCCCTCCTTGCTGGTTTCCTCAGACAATCCACATTCCTGGCTTCTCCAACCTTCTGGGGTCTCCACTGCACCTTTGGCTTCACACTCACAGCTTCACACATTGCTCTTTCAGGGGAACACTGCCTGGTCTCATAGGCCTTCTGAAATCTTGGTGGAAGCCTTTATAATCCCATAACTCTTGTATTTTGCATGCACCTAAAACCACTGCCATGTGGATGATGCCAAGGTCTGCTGCCAGTAGGAGCAGGAGTCAGGCTTTCCCTTTTTTGGCTTTAGGGGTTGAGTGCCTGAATCCCTAGGACTCTGAATCCAGTTCTGAGGAATAAATTTTCTAGGCTGCCACCATTTTGGAACATGGTGCTCTGTGGCTTTCTTCTTAAAGCAGTCTTTCAATTTGCAATTTTGAGGCTGCAAAAGATAAAGACTTTCTACTGCTTCTTGTGCTGCCCTCAGGCCATCTTTTATAGTTTTCTATTCTTTCTCAATAATTGAGACCTCCTGTAGTCTATTTTTGTAGTCCACGACTTTACTGGAGCTTCCTTTCTGGCCAAAACTCACGAAGTTTAAAATCATTCTGCTCAGCAATTGGCTCTTGATTCTCAACACAAATGTGGATAAAGCCCCCAATAATAGCCATGCCACTGCCTCAACATTCAATAGCCTTGAAATATCTTCTGTCAGTTTAATTAGTCCATTGTCTTTAATCCCAGTCTCAGGCAAAATATCTGGGCAAAATGCAGACAAACTTTCTGCTAAGTCATAACACACATTGGGGTTCAACAGCCAATGCAGTCCTTCCCAGCAGAAACCTCCTGAGCCTAGTCTTTACTGGCAGGATTTCTATCAGCCTTTTGGTCTTCTGATTTCTGACCAGAATCTCCCATAATGAACAGCCTAAGGCATTCCAGCCCTTCTCTTTCAGGAGACATCTCTGAAACTCTCCGATCTCTTCCCACAAGCCATTCTCGAAGGCTTTTGAACAACTTGGTGCAGTAGTCACAGCAATGACCCCACTCCTGGTATCAAATTCTGTCTTAGTTACTTTTTCTTACTATTGGGACAAAATGCCTGATGACCAAATTAAAGAGGGAAAGGTTAATTTAGTTCAGTGTGTAGAGGTTTCAGTCCATAATCTGCTGGCTCCAAGGCAGAGTGGCATGGCTGAGGGACAACCATTGATGGCAGTAGAAGACAGCAAAAGCAACAAGAACAAAAGGGGTAAAAAGGGAGGAGTCAGTCTCGTTCCCTCCTTATACTGTATATGGCTTACCTGCCCTATAGTGGGTGTAGCACTTGCATTGACAATCCCAGCACTAGACAATGAACCAATCACAAGCTCCAGATTTGGCTGCCCATGAAAAAGCCCACCCCCTCATGGCTGTATGCAGCTTTGGGGGGGAATCTAGGCACAAATCATAACAATATGCAATACACTGGAACCTCTATCTTAAGCCATTAGGCACGAGAACTCCAAGATAACTCAGTAATGATTCTGACCACACAGATGCAGCTGTCCTTGTTATCCTCCAAATCACTTTTCCACAAAGGGTGAAGTTTCTTGGAAAGGTAGGGGATGATCAGAAAGGGGACCATTGGTACCTGCTTTAGAATGAGCTTCTGGTCTCAGACAGCCCCTACCAATTCTCCTACCCTTTCTCATACCACCATACCTTCTCTATTGCCAGTTTTCAGCCTGGCTTGACATGCTGTCAGGCAGGCCACATCCTTTCCTCCATGTGGAATTCTCATGGCAACATTGTGCAGGCACCACGAGGCTTCCTGATGAGATGGGATGCAGCACAGAGTTTCATTGGTTCTTTGTCTAATGCTGGCATTAGTGGCATGAGGGCTAGTTTGGAAGTTTTGGAGAGAACACACTGAAGGGTCTGACTTTTAGACTGCACAACCCTGAAAAGCCTGATTCTTTAAAGATATCACTGGAGCCTATCTTGTTTATAATTTTCCTGCTAAGTTTCTGTTCTCCAGCAACATATAACCCCCTTTTTCTACTTCACTAACCTCAGTGGTATCTCTCCCCATGTTAAACAACGGTCTGATCTGGCATGGAAAAAAGCAGCCAATTGTTTCTTTTAAATCTTAATGTTTTAGGCCCCAGGAAGACTTGAAGTACCTATTTAATGAGAAGATGTCTGGTGAAGCATAGGTAGGATCTTCAAGGCTCTAATTGCTCCCCAGAGAAAGCTGTCAGGCTGAAGTAACCTCATTCAGGTTGTGTACGCAGAGCAGGAGAGCAAAACAAGGCAGGACTGAGGAGCAGAGGCCATGGGGCCGATGTCACTGAGACTTGGCGTTTCGAGTATTTCCAGAGTCATGCGTTGAGCAGTCTCCAGTGCCTACCTGCTAGCTGACTGCTGACCGCTGTGCCCCTAAGTGGTCAAACAAATGACTTACTCTTTTGGGGCTTAGATGCCTTTTAATTTAGAACCCAAATTACAGATGTTTCTTCTCCTCCTTCATTTAAATACAAAACCAAACCAAACAAACCCCAAACTCCTTTCTAACCCCTCTCCCCTTGAACTGAACTTATCTGTGCACCATTCATTTGTTTATTCACTACACAAATATTTACCAAGTGCATTCTGGCTTCAGTCATTGCCCTAGTCACTGGGGATGAACCCAGTTATTCATTGTAGATTTAGTGGCAATAAGAGGACTTTCTGTAGGAGGAGCAAGAGAGCCATGGGATACCACAACTGCTGGCAGGGGCACCTTCTAAAGTGGAACCCACTAGAATGCTGGCACTGGGAGTAAGCCAGTAGCTGCCTTGCCAAGCTCTGGCTGTGCATGGTAGAACTGTGAGGAGAGGGAGTGTTTGGTTCTATTGTGTTATAATAATAATAATAATAATAATAATAATAATATTCACTGTGTGCCCAAGGCACGTGGATTGTAAGACACTTTGGAAACAGGGCTCCAAACGACTTCTCATTGAATTGAGACAAAAGCTCTTTGTGTGGATTGTGCTCATGGTCTCCCTCTGTCCGCTGCCCAGCTACCAGAGTGGCTTCAGGGCTGCCGGTCTGTGAACTTTACATGGGCCTAAGAGGATTTGGGAGCCACACCTTTGGAATTAAGCAAGAAAAATGAAGGAACAAACAGGGCACACTGAGGCCTAGACAATTCAGTCTCCTCTTTATGTGACTGAGCCCTAAATTGGGAAGTATTTGGCTGATGGTGAGGGTAAGATAAAACGTTACGGATTTGATGTAATCCCAGACCTCAGACTTGAAACCAAGCTTGACCCTTCCCTTTGAGCACTTTTGTGCAATACTACTGGACTTGTAGTAACACGAAAGGAAGCAGAGGAAGGATATCAGTTCAGTGATATGTCAAGTTGGGAGAAAAAAATGACAGCAAGAGTAAGGAAGGGGATGTGCTTTGAGCTGAGCTGGAACAACACAAGACAATTCTATAAAGTTAGAGGTGACATGTCCTTTAGGAAGCAGACAGGCTGATGTCAATGTGAGGATATTTATGACAGGGTTCGGGGAGGGGCCTGGGAATGTCACCTGGCTGATTAGAAACCCAACATAACCATGTGGCCTGCAGTGAAATTATAGTAGTTATAAATTGAACTAATGTATCCTTGTAAGCCTAAGTATTGGGGAGACTGGAGTAGTTACCACCAAGCTTGTGTTTCACAAAAGGAAACTGAGGTACCAGGAGTTGATATGACTTTCTCTGGTCACACAACTGGTGGCTAAATTTTTCCACCAGTATATAGAGTGTGTATCCTGTCCTTTCATTGGGATGATATGCTGAATTTGTTAGGTGGACTTCAGTTACTGTCTCTCTGGATCAGCCTAACAATCCTGCAAGGTGTAGAATGGATGAGAACGTGGAGGACTTGAGAGAGGTCAAGAACTGGCTGGAATTTTCAGTTCTCAACCACTTACTCTGTGCTTTGGGCTTTATGTGTGCTGTCTCAGAAAATACGCCATTTTTTTAAAAATCAAATCCAGTTCTGGCTGGATTTGAATTTATTGTGTAGCCAAGGATGGCCTCAAACTCACAATCCTTCAGCCTGCCCAGTGTTGGGCTTATAGGCACAGACCATCATGCCATGCAGAAAGTACAACATTTTAAATGTTGTGTCATTTGTCCCTTTTTTAGAGATGGGGAGGTTGAATTATAGGAAAGACAAGAAATATGCCCAAGGCTGCCCAGTAAAATAAATGGTAGAAAAAAAAATGGTATTTATTTGAGCTCCAAGCTCAGGTGTCTGACCCCAAATCCTGGGCTGTTCTGTATCAGAGGACTCTGCCTCCTTCTGCCTGCCTGTAGAGGACCTGCAGCCAGTCAGAGCAGTGAGCGTGAGCTCTCATGCCCTCCACTCCTAATATTTACACTGGACCAACATGTTTGCACAATAACTGTTTTGTGGTGTGATGTCAGAGAGGCCTCAATTTGGATTTAGCCTCTTTCACATACTAGAGGAAGATCAAGGCTAATTGCTCAGTGTCTCTTAGGCCCAGCGACCACATCGCTAAATAAAGGCAACTCCCTCTTCCTGGAAGGCTTGCAGTGAGAGGTAATGAAGGTTAACTTCTTGCTGTGGCACCCAAGGTATGGTGAGTGCTTAGCATGGTAGCAGGTGGGCAGCTGGGGTGCCCGCTTCCTGACTTGGTCCACTCTGGTTTCCCCACTCCAGTCCGTCGTAGCTCTGCAGGTAGCACAGCAGTTTGTCTTCTCCCCCACTGGTTTCTCCTGCCCTGAGTTTTCACCCTGGATGGAACACTGTAACTTCGTCCTTCTTATCTTGTGTGTCACGGCCAGTCTCTAAGGGTGTAGAATAGACCAGATCACTTTCCCCAAGTCCTTCCCCGGCTTCTGCATCCATCAGGATCTTCAGTCAGCCCTGGAGGCGGGCTAGCAGACTGGGAACTCCCAGGAGGAAGGCAGTGCTGCAGTTCGTGGCAGGCATTCTTTCTCTGAAGACCCTCTATTTAGCTTTTAAGGCCTTCCCACTGATTGAATGAAGCCTACCTACAATTTTGAGAATAATCTGCTTAAAAAATGAACTGATAATAGATACTGACCACACTACATTATATTAGTATTGGGTTGGATAACTGGGTAGGACAACTCAGTCATCAAAGGAACCTTTCTTCTTTCTACATCTGATGTGCTGGCTCTGTTCCCTCTACCTGTTGCTTAAATGTTGGTGGTCTTAAAGAGTCTATTTTTGACACTTTTCTCATTCTTGATTCTCTACAGTCTTTTTCCTTGCCCCAGCTGAACTTTACTCTATACACCAGCAGTTGCCTAGTTCATATTTCCAGAAGTTTCTGACTGGCCGCTGAATACTGCCCCAGGAGGTATCCTTTCCAGCTGCCACCTTATTTCCTATTCCAACCTGTTCACACTTTTGAATTCTGCTTTTCCCATTACCACCTCACCCCACCCTGATACCTGCCCTGCCATCCCTCTTCCTGCTCCACTCTGAAAATATCTCCTGATCATCTACACACAGCATTAAGTGAAATGTTAGCATTTCTCAACATTGGCACTGTGAACCAGTGGGTCAGGTCATTCTCTGTTGTGGATAATGTCCTGGACATTGTATGATGTCTCACCATGTCCCTTTTGCACTAGTTTGCTGGGTTATCATAATAGGATATCACAGACTGGGTGTGAAAATCATGGAAATGTGTTTTCTCATGGTTCTGGAGACTGGAAATCCAAAATCAAAGTGCCAACAGGGTTGGTCTCTCTTGAGGCCTTTCTCCCTGGCTTGTGGATGGCAGCCTTCTTGTTTTTACATGGCCTTTCCTCTGTCTGAGTGTTTTTCTGCTTAAAAAACATTTCTTGCAAATATACCAGTTGTATTGGACGAAGGCCTCATCCTAAAGATCTCATTTTAACTTCATCCCTTCTTGAACGACCTTGTCTTCAAATAGTTAAATTCTGAGAATCTCGGTTTTGAGACTTCAGTGTATGAACTTTTTTTCATGATGGTGGGGAAGCATAATTCTGATCGTATGACTCGCTCTCCCTGCTCTGGGATGGCAGTGGTTTTTTCATTACATGTTGGGGTGACAACAAAAATGTCTTCAGATATTGCCAGTGTCCTCCGGAGGCAAAACGGATCACATTGTGAATCACAGTTCTGTCCAAAATTATCATCATTTGGAGAAGTTAAAACCCAAACCAAAAAAATACCCATAGAGATTCCGTTTTAATTTGGTTTGGGATGGGGCCCAGGCAGCAATATTTTGTAAAAACCTTCCAAACAATTCTAACTTGCTGCCAGGGATAAGAACCCTGCAGGAGTGTTGGTGTGAACAAGACTGACATTAAATAACAAATTTCATGATTAAAATTTTAAGACACAGTTAAGATTATATTGTACATACTGTTTTGTAACATTTTCTTTGAGTGGATCTGTAACATTTTCTGTGCCATTAGATTATCCACAATAAGAATTTTTATGAATGTGTAGCTGAATACACTGTAAGTTATATAATTAAGGCTCTAGGATGGATATAGTCTATGGAGTTCAAACTCTTCTCTGTTAAATACAGCAAAGAATGTTCTTGTATGAGTATCTTTGTAAGTAGCATCAATCATTTCCTTAGGATAAACTTAAAGATGAAGAAAACATGTGTCAAGAGGTAAATATTTGTGTGGGTTTTGATATACATGACTAGATCGCCCCCTCAGAAGTGTTGTATTAACTTAGGACTCTATCAACAGAATCTGTAAAAAGGATATTGCACTAGGTTGTCACCAGCCTTGGATGTTTCAGTATTTAAGATTAAATAAAAGGTGGTATCATTTTAATTTCAAAATCTTTGGTTATTTTTGAAACTAAATATTTTTTCAAACACTGAGTTATCTGGATTTTTCTTTTTTGAATTGATTACTCATGACATTAATCTTTTTGAACATTTTAATTTTCTAAATTGATGTTCTAGAGCTGGTTATGAGAGCATTATGTACTGCATGCTGCAAGTAGTTTGTTGCCAGTAACTATTTGCTTTTAGTGTAGTCATTTCTGTTTCTTGAAGTAGTTTTAATGGAGTTCATTCTATTGCTATTTCCTCCCTTCTTTCCAGTCTGTCCTTTTCATTCTTCATAATCTGAGGCATAGCAAAAATTTTCCACACCCATGATCAGATCAATATTCTCCTGTAGTTTAGTGCTCCTATTTCAGCATTTGATTTTTAAAGTCCATTTGGCATTTTTGCATGCCATATGAGATAAGGGTTCCAAACAGTTGTTTACTGATCCAATAGTGTGATTTTCCTATGCATTCAAAATGTTACTGCTTTAGATTAAATTCTGATCTAATTGGACACTTTTTGGTGCTTTCTGTTCTGTTTATTGTTTTATTTACTAGATTTGTAATTTGCTTTGGCAGATGATGTTTAAGTTCACTTTATTCTTGATTTTTCAAAATAATTTTTGAAATTCTGAACCTGCATTTTTTTCAGAGTCCAGAACTTTCCATTATTATTTTGAGTAAATGTCATTAACTTGGGGAGAATTTATAGCTATCCAACATAATCTTACTTTTCTGACACGTGCTGTAGCACGTCTTCTAGTCTTAAATATTCTCTGTGAACCTTTGTGAAGCATGCCATTTTAAAAAACAAAAGTCTTGGATTACCCTGTTAAATCTGTTATAAGGCCCTTTTATTTTTGTTATTTAGAAACGAAACTCTTCACTCATTATACTTATTAGGTTGTTATTGTAGTTATTTAATAAGCTACTGTTTTAGATATACTGTGTAATTGCCAAGTTACTGGGTAATTATTTACAGTGGATAATTATCTTAACTTTTCTGGGTATGACTATAAATTATATAAATAAAGCTAATTTGCTTTCTTTTTTAGTATTTCCATTTCTTATTTCTTCTTGTCCTATTGCATTGGTTAAATGTCTAGGGAAAGAAGATTCAACTGCGCTGAGAATAATGATTCTATATAACTTTCCCTTGACATATTTTGATCTTTTTACATATACTAACATGTGATTGACCAAAGTTTTATAAGATTATTTATTTGGCTAACTTTGTAAATTTTTATACTAGAATTATACCAACTTCACAAAACAAGTAAGAGAGTTTTAAAAAAAATTGTATAGTTTAGCACATGGTATCTAACAATGGAATAGTTTGCTCGAAATTTTCCCATAAAATCTCTGTATCTAGTTGCTTGGCAGTCTTTTCCAATTTCCTCATGGCAGTTATTTGTTCAGTTTCTTTTGGATATAATTCTGGAAATATTAGTTTTCTTGTAAAATTACAGTGAATGTTTATTTGTTGTAATATGACACACAGGATCCATATCTAAGTAAAATAATTTTGTATTTTGAGTATTTTTTTTTTTGATAGTGGAGATCAAACTCATGACTACACGCTTGCAAAGCAGGTGCTTATGCCGCTGAGCTACATCCCCAGCCCCTATTTTGAGTATTTTCAGTTTGGCTTTATTTGTGAACTCTGCATTTTCTTTTTAATATTTTTAACTTGTCTTACTTTTGTTAATTATTCTTCACTTTTTCAAAATCATTTCATTTGAATTTTTAAAATCATTTTTAAAATTAGTGATGAAAATATAAAGGCTATATATTATCCCATTTATTCTAAATTTGAAAGTATCTCATAAATTCATGTATGAGATTTTTTCTTAGTCCAGAACTGTAGTTTTCCCTCCCTTTTTAGTAGCATGTTATTTACAAGTGAATTTTAAAAATTTTAAGGAGGTAGGAATATTTTGAAGATTTTATAATTTTTGCTAATAATTTCTAAATCTGTTCTAGAGTGAATTAAGGATGTGATTTAAGCAACTAGTGTTTTGGAACTAATTATAATTTTGTTAGAAGAGTCTTTCTAAACTAGTAAGTGAGCCTCTCTCCTATGTAAAATTCCTCAGATTGTCCTTGTTACCTTCAGGGCATAATTTTAAGTCTGTTGTTGCAAAACAAGTCTTTCAAAATTTAGCCTCTCACAATTTTTCTAGCTTTGTCTTTTGCCACCAGTCCCCTCTTGCCCAGTTCTTGTCACCTCCACCACCCTCCCCATCCTAGGTACCCTCAAGAGGGGATAACCCTGCTTTGTACCTCCCGTTTGTGTTCCTTTCTAGCCAACATTCT
Organism: Dolichotis patagonum; assembly: GCA_004027295.1. NCBI lineage: Eukaryota > Metazoa > Chordata > Mammalia > Rodentia > Caviidae > Dolichotis > Dolichotis patagonum. The sequence goes on along the minus strand of PVJX010006503.1, from coordinate 61,232 downwards.
TATGTTTCTACAGTGATGTGTTTACATGTCTATCATTCCATTAACCGATGGGGTCGTGGTCACTCTGTATTGTCAGTGTTGAAAATAGCAGCTAGTGTACATACCAGGCATCAATCAGTGTTGGCCAAATTGACCTCGAATGGCAGAAAGGAGCTTGACATGAGGTCCATGCGGCTAAGGGGACTGAGGCTGTGGGCCTCCTTGCTAGAGGAACCGGTTGGCATTACTGATCCATAGCAAAAGACTGGGTACAAAGGAGTATTTGCAAAAAAGATGAAATATGTGTTCCATATTGGTAAAAAATACTTGTCATCTACTGACAGGATTAAAGTTAATCGTAACTTTTTGGTTGCCATACTATGTGGGAGTGTACCTTGTCTTAAAGTTATGAGAAGTCATCTGCACAGTGGGACTCCTGCAGGTGCATCTAGCCCACAGCCAGACCATGGCTCACTCTGGCGCATCGCACTGACTCTTAGGCATTTGGCTTCCACATCTGTCAAGAGAGGACATTAGATTTCTGGAAGCTAAAATGGCATCTTTGGGAAGTGGCCAGGAGAAAATAACTCACAACAACAAAACAAGTTACGTTTTTATATTTCAGGATTAATTTTTAAACTGCTTACATTCTTGAAACAGAATGCAGAATTTTATGTTGTTGCAATTTTTTGCTGCAGAGATTTTCTAATTATGTAACTTTTCAAAATATATGTGACCGAGAAAAGTGCCAGAAGCATCTTCTTAGAAAAATTTCAAACCGGAGGGTCACAAGTCCTAATGAAATAGGGAATAAGTTTTATTTCCTTTTCCTCTTTTACATCTCCACCATATCATACTCTCAACTGTCAGTCAATTGAGTACTTCTAGAGTGGCTTTCATATGGGGAGTATTCTGCTCTTCCAACGAGGAGGATCAGAAAAGGGAATGATCCCATCCCTGACTTTTAGAAGGTTAAGGTGTAATTGAAGAAAGAGAAGAAGTAAGTGTGCAAAGTTACTAAACAAGCCTTTTGAACAAGGCATTGCCCATAGGCTGGAGCCTCCCCTTTCTCCTTGAGCAATTAGAAATGATAAGGAAAGTCATTTAACAAGCATATAGCTATGCTTAAAACAAGAGAGGAATTTCCGTCAGTCAGGTATGGAAGTTTCCATCAAATGGTTTAACACTTGTATTGTCTGGCTTTTGGAGGCCTTACCTGGTAGGCACAAGGGGACTCTGGATTAGAACTAGATTAATCAATGGGCTTGGCTTGAATTCCACTTCGCTGAATGCTGAGGGCTGGAGTTACATAGCTTATCTACAGTTAAGACTGGGAAACACATTCTCGGGTAGAGTTGGGGTGGGGACAGGGACTGCAAAGACACCTTGCTTTCATGCCTGGGGTTGTGGCTAAATGTCTGAGGAGTTCTAGCTGGGATGATAGGATCCTGGGGCCATGCTATATGCCAGGCCTGATTATTTCATGAACAAAAATTGCAAAGTTTTGCTCAGGAAGTCCAAAACTATGAAAAACAAATAACCTCAACAAATGGATGAATGACTAGCCGAGAAAATGAAATAGTAGAACAGTCTGAGAAAAAGAAAACCTCTTCAAATTTAATTTATACGCTTTCAATTATAAGAGAGGGTATAGAAATGATGAAATAATAATAAAAGGCAATAAAATAAGAACAGATGATACTAAAGAGATTAAAAAAACTTCAGAAGTGAAGAAATAGTTACTGGAATAAAAGAAGTATATGAGAGTACAGTACACAATCCCTTCATTCAGAAACTCAGAAGTGGCTTAACTGGTAGTTGAAGGCATCTTCTGAGGTTGTAATTAAGACATCAGCTGGGATTCAGTCATCTGGAAGCCCGAGAGGGGCTGCAGAATGTGTTCCTAAAACCTCTCACTCACAGGGCTGTTGGCAGAGACGTCCAGCTCCTCCCCACGTGGACCTCTCTGTACCATTGTGTCATACGTCCTTACGTCATGGCAGCTGGCTTCCGCAGGAGCCAGTGATCCTAGAGACAGCAAGCAGTAAGGAAGCTACAGTGTTTTGATGACCAAGTCTCCAAATTCACACACTGTCATTTCTGTCACATTTTAGTCATTTCGTGAAAGCCATTAAAATGAATGCTGACTCAAGGAGAGAGGAATCAGACTCCATCTTCTAGATGAAGGATTATCAAAGTGTTTGCAGATATATTTTAACTCTACAATGGCCCCCCCCAAAAAAAATCTGGTACAAAGTAAAAGATGAAATTGGAAGACGGAGCTAAGGAAATGCCCCAAAATGTGACATAAAGAGCTAGAAAGATGAAAAGCACGAGAGGGAAATTAAGTTGTATTGAAGCAGGAGGCTATGGCGTGTTCACACGTCTGTGTAAGTGGACTCGATTTATCAGTTACGAGGATGCAGTACAGAAGAGTTTCTAAGCCCTGCACCTGGGGCCAGTTAGAAAGTGCTATCTTCAGTTCTTCAGCGTGAAATCAAGCAGGTTTTTGGCAGGATGGCGTAGATCTGACGTCAGTCTGAAAAACGGGTGTGACAAAGGGCATCTGTGACTTACCTCGTGGTCAGTGTGAACCGTCCGAGTGGCCTGTGCTTGCTCCGCAAAGTGCATTTCTTTTCTTACCCTTAATTGTTCTACACTCACTCTGCAGAGCATACTTCTTTTCTTACCTTTAATAAACGTAAAACGTCATTATCTTTTTTGCATATCGTGTCCAATTCTTTGTTCATGACACTAAGTACCTGGAAAGAGGTCCTGAAAAGAGCCTGTAGGGCCTCAGAACCTGGTAACATGAATCTCAGGAATCTCAGTGCTTCGGGAGACTGAGGTAGGAGGATTACTAGTTTGAGCCCAGCCTAGGCAAGCTTTCGACTTGCAGATACACCAAAAGCCCCAATATAGGTTCCACAGGAGTTCTAAGAGGAGGAAACTGGGAAGATGACATAGAAGCAATATTTGAGGGCAGCATGACTGAGAATTCCCCAGGAATAAAGATTTATTTTCCAGATTAAAAATTCTCATCAGGATAGTGTAAATAAAAGCCAACTGTACGAAGGAGTCACTTTGGCAGAAGTGTGGTAAGAAAAAGTGCTTCAAAGGAGGGAAAGCTAAGAGATCACTAGGGCGAGAAAACTCTTCAGTGGTAGTGAGCAGGCGCTATCTGATGCAGAGGTGCAACTTTGGGCTCAAAGAGCCGGCTGTGCTCAGTAGAAAGGGACCAGCAGTGTTGCATTGTCAAGGTGCCACATGACTTCTTCTGGCGTATCAGTAACTCTGGGTTGACTTCCTCCCCATCTCTGCCATGAACAAAGCTGGATCCCTAAAACCCAGGATACAATAGCAGGATCTAAAGACGCTGTGCTTATCTGCATAGAGAACGCTCTTTTTTGCCTGGCTCTTTTCTCTAGCTCTTGGGCCTGAAATGTCAAAACGTTACAACCAAATGAAGACATTTTCCTTTTGTACCAAGGCTTTGACTTGCTACAGGCTTGCTTATTTTCACCCCAAAAGCTGTAATTAGTAGTCAGGCTTGGTTTTCCCTGCAGACTCTTAGATAGGAAGAAGTGTTAATTTGAACATTTGCAACTAACAAATGCCTTCCCACTGGCCCCATGCAACCCAGCAGTTTTGAAAGAGGTTGGATCCTTTGAGGAAGGTCTGGGCTGGAGAGGCATGAGGTAGGAGGGGAGGTTGCAGGAGTCAGGAGCTGGTGCTGTCCAGCCCTGAGTACAGTGCCATCATCACTGGGCCAAGACCTGGGGAAGTTGCAGCAACAACCAACTAATGGTGTTGATAGGAAGTGGTGGACATAGATGGATAGATGCCTAAACCCCAAAGAGGGGAGTATTGCTCCTTGCACTGGGAAAAATCGGTCTCTCTAAGAGTGAAAACATCATTAGGGGAAAAAAGAATCTTTTTGGCCAGGCAGTGTGATTTGACCCCATGAGAAATTTTTCTTAAGGTCAATCCTTTGCCCTTTGCATCCTGGTCTCTTGCCTCAGGCTGAGACTCTCCATACATCTCTATCCAGAGGTCACTATTGTCTAAGGTTCAATAAAGCAGAGTCTAAAGGAAGAAGTTTAGGGGAGAAAAAGGAAAAAAGCAGCAAAGAGAAATCCAAGTCATAAAAACATAATAACTGAATCTTCTGTACAGACTTCCCTGGTCAGACCCTGGATCACTTACTATTTCTTCCTTACATTGTTGCTGTTGTATATTCCTGGTTTCCATTTTTTTAAGCTCTCCTGCAAATTATTTAAAAATTGGACAAAGAAAAGACATTATCCACATTTCCTCTCTTCAAAGGAGAAAAGAAGCTTCTAATAACTCCAACTAGAATAGTGATTTACTGACTACTCATTTGGGTTTCGTTTCCAATCCCTGGGAACAACAAGAGGGCACTAGCTTTGTCTTTGCCCTTTGTCTTATCGTCACTCATTCTGTCTCTCTCCACTTGTCACATTCTCGACCTCTCTGCTGATCTCTTGCTGTCTGGTATTTGGATCTTTCTCTTCAGCTGGAGTCTCCATATAATCAACTTGTGCCCAATGGATCAGCGAGGCATTCAGCACCCTGGGCCAGCCACAGTCTAATAACCCACTCGGCAGTCGTGCACAGGTTGTATTTCCAGCCTTGTTTCAGTACCCCTAGGCATTGTTCATGCTGAGTAACTTTGCTTCCCCTAGCTCTCTGGATGATCTTTTATTTTAGTGACCCTGGGCAGACCACAGACTGGGCTCAGGCTGCAGACCGAGACCTGACCTCTTTTTATGTAGTTATGTCGAAGGGATAACTGTGGGAGAGCCCAGTTTTCAGGCCAATGGCTTTGGGATGGGTGTGTGTATGTGTGCGCGCGCGTGCGCGTGCGTGTGTGCACGTGGCACTATGGTGGGACTTACTTTGGGGGGATGCTATTTGACTCCTGTGGAGTAATAAGAAAGCTTTTTAATTTTTTCCCTGCTTTCCTTTTTCTGGGAGAAGGAAATTAGTGAGACTTCCAGCAACTGGGGAACCGCCTTCCTTGAGGAGGGCCAGTGCCAGAGCCGTCACATGCGCAGCGCAGGTAGAAGGCTTAGCAAAGACTGTGGACTTCTGAGTAAAGGATTCAGGGCTCCATGTGAGGTCCGGAAATAGCACCATGGCATGGAGGCAGCTGGACTTTTGTCTCTTGAAACTAGACACACTGCTGGATGACTCAGGCTCAAGCAGGGCTGTCTGGGTGGCTTGGGGACGCTGAATGACTGAACACCAGGGGAACACACACCATGTTGAGATGACACTTGTGACTTCCTTGAATGTGTTGTAAGGATGAAGGTCACCTTTTCAGTGAGTCTGATTAACCACAGTCTGATACACCACAGTTGCAGGGAAATCACTTTATTTACAAATTGGTGGGTCTTTTTCAGTGAATGAGGTGCTGGCTGATGTGTTGGGCTCCTAGACATCACAGAGATCTGTGGGACCTCTAAGGAGAAAAGGAGACCAGCTGCTGAGAGCTCAGAGACAGCTTCTCTGCTGGCCTGAGCACTCCCCAACCCTGCCAGTTAGCGTCTTGACCTGAGCCTGGGACCCAGATTTACCAGCTGCTGAGCAGAGAAAGGTATGTGCCGGTTTCTTGTCTTACATACTGTAGTAACTCAGAATTCTGCCATTTGTCACCATGGATGTTTGTGCAGTTACCTTCATAACCAGCATTGATCCTCAGCAAAATTGCAAGGAGGTGAACTGGGCCGGGCCACCTTCACCTCTCTTCCCTGCTGTGGTTTACCACTCACTTAGGTTCCTCTCTTTGCTGCCAACCTGGTGTCCAGGGCTGCTTTCCCTCTGCTCCATTAAGGATTTCCTAGAGTGCACAGCTCCTAGTCACTCTCCTCTTGGTTATCTTTCCCAAGAATGCTTGTGTGTCTTTTTGTTCAAAAGACGTTGACTTTCCAAGGGGAATGAGAGTTTTGCTTTTTGTTATATCCCCAGGATCTAGAGCAATGCCTAATGTATATTATGCAATCCATGGGTTTTACTGAATGAGCGAATGAATGAATGAACTGAGTAATTGCAGTGTTAGTCTGAGGGACAGCTTTTGCTTACGGCAAGGTGGTGGCTGGAGTTACTGAGACCTCCCAATGTCTCCAAGTCTCCAATATATGCTCCCACCTCCACTGCCCCAACCCCCATCTCCGCAGAAATCCAGTCCCTTAAATAACTTTTAAAGATGTAGTTTTCTTTTGTCAGACTCTCTGGGATACTAAAATCTCCTGTTTGGGTTCTTGGCAAACTCTCTCTACTTTCAGGGCAAAGACGGTTTCCTTTCCCACTCTCTCCCAGGCCCTCGGCTTCATTACTGCGACCTCTGGTAGTGCAGTGGTCAGCATCTTACTTTTGTATGCCTCTGGGGGATAGCGAGCTGCATATGCAGTGTTCACCTCTGTCCTCGCCATGGTGTCAAGAACAAAACAGCATCTTCCCTTTCACAAACCTCCAGCGGTGGCACCGTCTTCACACGGCTCACTGCTTAATGGTAAAATCGATCTGCTGCTGGGCAGGGGCGTCAGCCCTGGTGACTTGGCCTTAAACAAAGTCACGCCAGCAAAGGATAATTGCCCAGAGCTGCCCCTCTCTGAAGGCAGCCCCTCGTTAAGGTATGAGACGGAGAGTTGACAATGAAATTAAAATATGTTGAGCTGTTTGGAGCGCTATGTTTAATCCTCGCAAAGGGATATGGTGTTCCTTGTTTAGACCGTCTTCAAATTGCCAGGGAGATCTGTGCATGGAAAATGTGAGCCAAAGGCCTGAGGTGGCAAGGAAGTGTAAACGATCTGGACGTGTACCACTGTTCCAAGCTGCTGGGGATCTGAGTTCTGTGTGTGTTAGGGACGGCTCTTCTTTCATTCCTTAGACATTCTCTCTTCTGCCTTTCAGCAGGTGGGTAAACACCCATCAGCACTGGGTCTGCAGGACCATCCGGCTGGCTGTACCATCCACAGCGTGCTCTATACACGATGCAATACCATTAGTTGTAACGCTGTCACAGCAAGAGTGCTTGGGCAGTGCCGGAGGAAGGCAGGGAGCTGCTGGCCAGCAGGCTCTTTTTCATAAAATCAGAAACTCACATCTGCATCTCTCTGAAAGCAGGAAATATTATCCACCCACTTTTTGATTACACTTTCACGCAAATTAATGTCATTTTCCTTCCCAACAGTATTGACTGCAGGGTTCAATTTGGTCTGGCAGGTGCTGGGTAATGGGATAACGGCATCCTTCTTGAGCACAAGGATTCTCCGAGGGAGGTGAGTGGCAAGAGAGAGAAGATAAAAAAGAAGAAGAGGAAGGAAAACCCCCCAACAACTTGCAAACATGTCCACATCCCTGTGTGTGGCTGCTGCGCCCGGCGCGGCTGCTGCTTGGATGCGTCTAAGATGGCACCTTGGTGCCCTGCCACATTCGGTCTCCTTGGTACCGAAGCGGCGCTCAGCTTCTTGTCACTGAGTGGATGATGATTATCTGCACCAGGGTCTCAAGGGTGCTCAAGCTTTGCTGGCGATTGGAGCTGAGATGCTTCAGCTGAAGGATTTTAAAAGCTATACAAGGCCAAAGAACCATTACCAGTCACTTGCTGTGTGATGCCTGTTGAAGAGGGGGTGGTGAGGGAAGGAGGGGCACTGGGAGAGTGGGGGGCATGATATCTTTATCCCTTTGCCTGTCCTCTCACTCTCCCCCTCTTCTCCCGTCTCTCCACCTCCCCATGCCTTTTTAGCCACTGTACCCTTGCTGAGTCCTGACAAGGTTATGTCAGCGTGGTCTGAGAATCTATTGATCACGGCCATCAAAGATCTTTGCGGGAGTTTAGGGATTTGGTGCTTTGCATAACACCCCACTCATCTTGGTTAACTCCTTCTGTCCCGGCCTGGGCTCCCATCATCTTGGAGCTGAGCTGTTGGCAAAACTTGCTAATTTCTGTGACAGCTGCTTTCCAGACTATACTCCTAAGGCTGTCAAATCCGTTGTAATTACTATCATAACAGAGCTCAGGTGCATGACCCAGGCAGCTAAGAAGGGGAGGGATTAGATGAGACATAGCAAAGGGAAAAAACCCACATGTAGATGCTAACCCCCAACACATGTGCACACATGCACACACACGTGCCCACGCAGACCTGTTTGCCTTATCTTCCCCTTGAAGGGCCCAGAAGAAAGGTTCCGTGTACAGAAAGGATCTTGTTGATCTATCCATCTGATTTTTCTTTTAACTTATTGAGAGGAAGAAAACAAGAACTACCAGAAGCCACTGATTTATACACTTGCATTCTGACGCAGAAAGTGTTTTGGTAAGTACTTACTGCATGTGGATTGTGGAATCAGCCCTGTCCTAGGTACTGGGGACCTCATGGAGCTGTCCCAGATGCACTGATACTGAACTGCCTGTCTTCAAAGCCTGAACCGCTGATAGCCCACCCTGACCATGTGTAATATGGGACCAACAACACAACACAACACAACACAACACAACACACATGTACAATCATTACAGGCTTTAAAAATGCAAGGGTAAAATAATAAGTAGGACAGCTTTCTTTGGATGCCTACAAAATTAGGTAAACCTGAAATGTTTTAAGCCCATGAGCATCAAAGAAAATGGACACTTAGTTTTTCAACCTGAAGGTTTCCTGTGCCATGGAAGGTCAATGTGGTAGCTAGACTCTGTCCACCTGGAAGGACAGTGATGGGGCTTTAGTGCATGGAAAGAGCCAAGTGTTTCTAACAGTAATGAAAGTCTCATTACTTGCCTGATTGAAAGTTCCTTGTTTCCTGGGACAGTGCCGAGAGGTGGGCATGGGTGGAGTGGTCCTAGCAAGAAGGCTGAAGGGCAGGATGCAGAGGGAGATGGTGGGCCTTCAGGGTACCAATGTGCTTTGCAAAAGACACCGGGAGGGGCTGGGGATTTAGCTCAGTGGCATAAGGCCTGCCTTGCAAGCCTGTGGTCATGAGTTTGATCCCTGGTACTGATAAAAAAAAAAAAGGGCTCCTGCCTCAGCCTCCAAAAGGCTTGCATTGTCAAACCCTAGGCCTGTGGCCAGGGTATGCAGGGTATTGCTGAGGAGTACCTGCTGCCCTTGGTACCCCATTTGGGGCAGAGAAGAGTGCCCTCTTGTCCAAGGACCAGGGCACCCTTTGTCTACCAGGTGATACTTGCTGGCTTTTGGTCTCAGCTAGCCACAGGGGACTCTCTGGTTGTGCCTCTCTGCTCCTATCCTTGGGGATTACTGAAGTGAGGTGCATCCCTTTAGAGACCTTCTAGGGACTTGGAATGAATGGCCTGCTGGGGAGAGGGGAAGGCTGGAAGCTAGGAGGGAGAGAAAGACATGATTCCCAAAGCCCCATAGAGGGGAATGAGGAGGGTGGCCATTATTTCTTGGCAATTCTTAAATTCTCTTGGAATCTCATTCCTCAACCTTTGCTGTCCCAAAAGCCTCATTGCAGAGACTGACCTGAAGCCCTGGCTGAGCCCCAGACATACGGCATCTGTGCGCTGCCTTTGAACATGTGGGGGTTGTGTACGGAATCCCAGGAACTTGTGTCTACAGTGAGACTGCAGATTCCTGTCCTGACAGCCTCCAGGGGCAGCAGCATTTGCATGGGGAGAGTCACTGCCCCCACCCTGTAGGAGTGAAGTGTTGGGCCTGGGCGCTGTATTGGGAACAGGCTGCACTTGGCAACCTTTCTCTCTGATCTTGGCTCTTGACTCCAGGACTCCTATTTGAATGGACGCCAAAAGACTGCCTGGGTAGCATGCAGCCCAAGCCTGTGCACCCTTTTTCTTTTCCTTTTTTCTCCCCTCCCCTTCCATCCCCTTCCCCTCCTGCTTCCTCCTCCCTTCCCCTCCCCCTCCCCCTTCTCCTCTCCTCTCCTTCCCTTCCCTCCTCTCCTCTCTTTTTCCTTCCTCCCTTTACTCCTTCTCTTTTTCTCAATATTTATACTATATTCAAGGCAACAGATTAGGTCCACAGTGAAATCCTTTGCAGCCAAGTCCCAGTCAGGGGCTTGAGAAAGAGAAATTGATACCGTTCTCCAGAAAAAGATTTTCAAGCAAAGTGAAGTCAGGATATATGGCTGTGTGTGTGTGTTTCATTCATTAGCCATATCACTGCCTAACTCTCAACTAACAGGAGACACAGTTTGAACTTTGTTTTTATGACGCTTTGTGTATTTTATAATCATCAGAAACATGGAAGCAGAGTCTCCAAACCCTAACTCACCCCCAGAAGGAGTCTTCTCCTCCTTTTCCTCATCCTTGTCAGTGTCCTGCCATGTTTTCCTGTTCCTCCTTTAAGTGCTTGTGCCTCTGGATTGCCTTGGTAGTGAGGAGTCGGCTGCCTCGCCATGTTTTCTCACTTCTGCTGTTTTGTGATCTTGCAGTTTTAAGGAGAGCCAGTCAATAACTAGGGAAAGGCACTGACAACATTACAAAGGAACTTGCCCTGAACAAGTCAACTGTAGATGAGGTGCCAAAGGGATGGACAAGAGGATTAAAGTATTTATGCCAAAATATTAGAAGCACACGAAGAATTAGCTCGCCTCATGTTAGATATTTCACTTTTGGCAAGTCCGTATTTAAAAAATCTTTTATCCTTGTTTTGCTTAAAGTATTACAATAAGCCCTGGATTTTTCACAGTTACACTTGTATATTTTCACAGCTGTTTTAATCAGAAAAATTAATGTGCTTTTGATAGCTCAGAAATCTATCACTGGCAAAGCTTTGCAAAAATATGCTATGGAGAAGAGTGGAATCCTCGACATTATATATTTTACTAGCTATTTGAAATTCATAGAATTTCCCCTAAATATTTTCTTTTGCAATTCTTGCCCAAATTAATCTAACAGCTTGGGCTGACTTCTTTGGTAATCTCTCTTGTTACGAATGCAGGAATTGCTATTGTTAACGTTCTTGGGGAACCCAATGTGAACTATCTGTCACTGGAGGAAAATACAATTGCTATTTTTGCTTGTATTGGAAGTGTTTACTCAAATAAAAAATACGACATGATGGACAGGTGGGACTGCCACTCTCCTTGACGGCTTTATGGTTGTGGGCTTAGGTAGGGTGATTCCCTGAAATTTCACGAGCAGCATAGGAAAGAACTTGGCTTTTGCTTCTAGAGGTCTGATTCACACTGTCCCACAGACACATCCTGTGTCTTGGGCACGTTGAATACGCATGGCCTTTGCTCCAAATGCAAGGCACACATCTTGCACAGTGCGAGACAGGGAACTACCGAGAGTAAAGTTTTATACATCTCATCACCACCAACACCAACAATAATTACAAAAGCAACTCACCACTGTGGAAGAAGATGGTGGAGGAACAAAAGAGGGGAACAAAAGTCTCTCTCGATTTGTCCCTGTTTGCCTGGCAAAGAAGGGGGTGATTTCAAGGAAAGTGGGACTCAGTGGATTAATGTGAACTTTAATACTGGAGCAGTGTGTGTTTATTGCTGGTGACCACAAGACATAAATCTTGTAAGCACAGTATACAATGGGATGCAGCCTCTGTTTTTTTTTTTTTCCACTCTCCAGTCTCAATTTGTGTGTAAGTGTGTGTTAAGTGCCGTTGAAAAATAGTGACCTTTAATAAAGGATTGTATCCTGCGACTATTTTCCCAGACACACAGTGACCTTTCAAACCAGACTGAGGTGAGGGGGTGTGGAGTTTGGACTTTGAACCGGCCAGACCCTGCTGTGCAACTCTGTGAGCCTGGCCACTTTTTATTGTGTCACTAGGGAGCATTCTGTATGCAAAGCAGGCTGGGCTGGCAGCCTGAACCTTTGCAAATCAATTTGTCTGTGAAGGCGAGTCCACTGGAGTGAAAGATGGTCTAACAGGGCACACTGCCCCCTCTCTTTGTGACATCATCGCCTGTGGTACTCTTGTCAGTCATGTCTGCCCAAAGGACTGTTGGGGGTAGGCGGAAGGTTGGAGTGGGGGTTGAGGGGGTGGGAGGGGTTAATCCTCATGACCAACTGTGGCCTGAGAGACAAGAAGACAAGGCTGAGGGTGGACAATCTGCCTGCCTGGGAGGATGCTGTGGGAGGGTACCATTTATGGTTTATAAATAGTGACCCTAGCTGTGGTAACCAACCCCACTGTTCTGTCTTCCTCTTGATCCAGGCAGTGATATGAGAGGGTACCACCATGTCTTGGACCAGGAGAGAGTAGGGGTTTTGAGGAAATACCAAAGGTCACAGAAGCAAGAGAAGTTTTCTCCACCAATAGAGTTGGCATCCATGAACTGCAACCTTTGACTATTTTCCATACAAATTTCTGGGCTACAGTCCCATTTTATAGCACAGTTTTCATAAGGGTTAATATTACTATTGATTTCTTTAAGTTTTTACAACACCCAGACTCTACATTAATCAGTAGCTAAAAATATCAGGGAAGACAGAAAAATTTAATTACTTTGTTCCCTATTCAAATTTCTTCAAGAAGTCCTTCTAAAGATATGGAAATCCTGAATTTTTCCTAAGATGGTTGTTAGATCAATTTCTGTGTATCTTTATATTCCACAAAAGATGGCGAGCCACATTTGTTCTCCTGCGCCAGGGTCAGCATCTCCTGGTGAGAAGCTGGGGGCTGGTTGTGGGGAGACCCCACCGTCTTGGCCTCATGCACATGGGTTTGATATGTAAACCCTCTGAAACCACAGGGGTCACTAGAGGATGGGCTCAAACCTCAGCCTGGCTCTGTGCACCTATCCAGTTATGGGACCTTTGATGAGTTACCAAAGTAATTTAGGCCTTGGTGTGCTGTTATGGTTTGTATCTAGATGTCACCCTAAACCCTCATGCAGTCATGGGGGTGGGCTTCTAGAGTTTGTGATTGATTCATGGTCCAATGCCAGGACTATGGGTGCGACTGTTGCCTGCATATAGTACAAGGCACAGCGTCTTCTCTTGCATTCCTCCCCTTTTGCTCTTGGTGTTTTGCTGTTTTCCACTACCATGTACTGTTTCCCCTTAGCAATATGCTATCCTGCCTTGGATCCAGGCAATTATAGACTGAAACCTCCATAAACTGTGAGCTAAATAAACCTTTCCTTCCTTCATTTTGGGTGTCAGGTATTTTGTCTCAGCAATGAGAGGTAAGTAAACAATGCAGAATTCATCTTCAAAATGAAAATGATTAAAAAAAAAAAATCCACCAGAAAGAGATTAGGGAGAATTAAAGTTAAAGTTTATAGGCTGCTGGCCAGAGTGCTGGCACACAGTTTACCTCAGTAAGTGTAAGTCCTTGCACTGATGTTAGGTGTGGTGACAATTGAGGGAGAGTACTAAACAGGATATAGTTGTCTACTGGTAGATAAAAGAAGAGTAATTCAAGCTTTGAATAGTTTTATCATCTATGGGACACATCTTATTTTAAAGAACTTTTGGATATTTGGGCAGAATTTGTGCTTTATTTCACAAATTGTCATAATTAGATTTAAGGTTATTCATGTATTATTCATGTGGCATTAAATATATACACTTATAAATATATAATAGTATATTTGTGTTATGTACACATCATTTTTATCTGACTAGCAATGTATTTTCAGTTATGACCCCCAAGCATAGGACACTAAAATTTATTTGTTTATCATGTCCTTTCTCCTTTGGATCACAGGATGATTTGCAGAGAGTCAGTGTTGAACTGACAGGGAGAAAATGTTTTTGGGAGCAGAATTTGAAAAGGGAAGTCACCATGAGGCAAAACTAGTCAGACATTTATAAAGAGCACAGACGTGATTGGCATGGCTCAAATCTGAAAGAAATATTCTAAAAACTGTTCACTTTTTAAGTGGAGTTCCACCACAAAAATGGTGAAAGGGAATTGTTTGACTATATCTTATTTTATTTTATTTTTTATTTTTACTTTTATTTTACCTTTTATTTTTTCAGTATTGGGAATTTAACCTACGGCCTTCACACTGAACTACAACACCCCTCCTTTTTTTAACTTTTATTTTTTAAACTTTGAGACAGGATCTTGCTAAGTGGTTGCCCAGGCTGGCCTTGTGCCTGCAATCCTCTTGCCTCAGCCTCCCAGGGTGCTGGGATTATAGGGATGAGCCACTGCGCCTGGCTCCTTCCCTCCTTTTATCTCCTTCTTTCTTAAAGGGAAACCATTTACTGAACCCTTTATTCAGGAACTCACAATCAAGGGAGTAGTACTGAGAGATCTAAGAAGTGATAGGAACACAGGTAGCAAGTTTAGAGACATATGTGACAACATAGATTATTCTTAGGTAAGGTATCAGAGAGAATAAGCTAAAGTTAGGTCAAATATCAGATACTGGAACTAAAATTAAGATTCTAAAATCTTTTGAAGATTGTAATAATCATAAAACTACAAAACCCAACAAACATAAATCCAAACAGATAATATCAAACAAAATAAAGTAAATCAACCAATAAACTCCCCAAACCAACACAATCCTTTAAACCATAAATTAGTAGTATAAAGTGATCACTTTGAAAGAGTATGCTTTTTTAAAAAAAGATTATACTGAGCGTCTCTCCTTGGGGACTTTGAGATTGAGAGCAGGTATAATGTTTAGTATGGAGACAATTAGTGATGTATTCCCTAAAAATGAAGAAAGAACCCTAGAAGAACATGCATCGGGTAGGGTTTTGTTTACTTGTTTCATGGATTCATTTATCTACACTGTCAAGTCATATCTCCTGGACTATAAAACTACATCATTCCAAAGTTTTACCTAATACAAGTAGCAGCTGATGTGGGCATCCTTCTGGTCCCTTGGGTTCTGGTCATCTTACAGAGAGTCTCACTGTACTCTTGTTAGGGCTTGTATCCAGATGTTCCCCCAAAACTTCATGTATGTACAGGTGCGGTTTTTTGGAGCTGGATGGATCTAGGGTGTATGATTCTGGGATTAAGGACATATAGCAACTAAATTGGTTTAGCATAGATCTGGCTATGCATAATGGAAAGGCCTGCCCGAAGTTTGGGTGACAACACCCAAAAGGCTTGTAGCCTGGATGGGGTACAAGAGAGAGGGAGGTTTTACCGCTGCTGCTGCTGCTGTGGCTTGACGCTTTCTGCCTCACACTTGCCACACATGGACTGTTTCTCCTTGATGTTGCCCCTCTGTCATGCCACTCTACCTCAGAGCCAGCTGACTATGGACTGAAACCTCGACAAATTGTGAGCTAAAATAAACCTTACCTCCTTTAACTTTCAGTGCCAGGTATTTTGTCTCAGCAGTGAGAAAAGCAACTAAGACACATCCCTAAGTGAGGGGTGAGTCTAGGTCATTTTAACCAGAGCTTAGAAAGGGCCAGTCAGGAACAGAACAAGACAGAAATTTCTTGGAATTGGAATTGGAATTGGAATGGCAGAAGCCATTCTTAGGAAGGCTCATTGATTGGTCCCATTAAAAGTGTTCAGGCACAATGCTTCCAGTGTGCACAGATGTTAAGTTGGAAAGAGCCATGTGGGAAATGAAGTAGCATGGCCACTTTGTCCTTGATATATTCACTTCTGTTTTTCTTAGACCTTGGAAAATCCTTCTTGAATCTTCACCTTCCACTGCTTATGAGTGTAGGGGATTACATTATCTCAGAAGTCCTCTTCTACAGTAAGGGAAAGTTGATTACAATTATCAACTGGAGTAATGGAGAAAAATGAGAAGAGATTAGGAATCCATAGGAGACGAAAGGAGAGCCTTAGTCCCTAGTGTGGGCAGCTGTTAGCTGCTGGGAGAGAAAGTCAGGGAAAGCAAGTGTCCAGGGAGGTGGTGACTGGCTGTGCTGAACAGCCCTTCTTTAAGGTAGGAAACCAGCATTATCTTCCCTGCTCTGTCCACCAAGGAGGGGTAGTGATGCCCTTTGCTGCTACTGTCCTGGTGGCTCACTGTGCTCTAAGCACTGTGCTCTGAGACCTAGTCCAGTTTGCGTCTTGCTCAGTTCTAGGGTGATATGGATGAAGAAAGTGAGAGGTAGAAAGTGACAGGGCCTCTCATCCTAAACATGTATAGGTACTTTTAATTACCCATCAGATAAGAGAAGGCTGTGCCTTGATTGGCACTTCTGACAGCAGAATGGGCACTCTCCACTGGTTTCCAGCAGCCTGGACTGTTGTAGATGCCAAGGATTTCTGGAGGTGTTAGGAACACTCTCCAAGATCACTCTGGCAAATGTACCAAGCATGGTTCCTGATGAGTATGGCGCCCAGTAATAGGGAACTGCTTCATGGTGCCCCTGCAGCTGCCTGCACACCAGTTCTTCAACTGCAGAGTGAAGCCCCGAGGACAGGCCCAGTTATCTCCACGTGCAAATTCCTCAGGATCTGGTAGTAAACTACCGCGGCGGACAGAAACCCAGCCAAGGGGTTCACTTCGCTATCTTGGTGCATAAGCGGTAAGGAAATGAGGAGAAGAGGTCCCCAAATGATTCCCTGGTCCTTGAGAAGGAGAGATACCAGTGATGGTGATGAGAAAGCAGGTGGGCTGTTAACCTGAAGGACGGTGGAAAGCTGCCGGGGCCTGCCCTGCTCCTCTGGCAGGGATGGATGCGGCCCTCACCAGTGAGGCCTGCAGTTAGGGCACCTAACTTTACTTTGTGTTGCACTCCAGCATTTCTCTATTTTTAAAATAATTTTTAATCGGATGTGATAGATATACAGAAAAACCATACATAGTATGCATCTCTATGAGTTTGAAGATAAGTACACACCTATAAAACCATCATCACAAATGCTGTAATTTTAACCATCATCTGTGCAGACCCCCTCTTTTTTCTGTGATAAGAGCATTTAACATAAGATCTACCACTTACATTTTAAGTACGCAATCTATTATTTTTCACTGTGTGCACCATGTTTAACAGTCCCTCTCCAAGACTTATGCAGCTTGTGTAACCGAAACTATTTTTTAATCAACACCTCCCTGACTCCACCTCTTCCCAGACCCCACCATTTGCTTCTATGAGTTTACTATTTCAGATTTCAAATGTAAGTGAGCACTTTACCACCCTCAAAGGACATTCACAAAATTGATTTCCAAGTGGAGTTATAAGATAAAGTACAGGGCTCTGGACTATGATTGAATTGCAGATAAACAATTTAAAAACACATGTGCCGTACGTTTCAAATACTTCACGGAGCATGCTTATAAAAAAATAGATAAAATTTGTTGTTTCTTTGAAGGTCAAATGTAGCTGAGCATCTCATTATTATTATTGTTGTTGCTATTATTCCTTGGCACTTCCATCTCTATGCAGAAGACTAACACAATGATCAAAATCTAGACACTGCTGCTACAGAAATGGTTTGCTCTTCTAGCTCTGCAGCTCACTATCTTTGTGTGTTTGGGTATGATTTTGATTTTTACAGTGCAACCAGAAGATTTTCATCTGTGTATTATGAATGAGATAACATATGTGTAGGCTGTAGACATGGTACCTGCTACTGTCTGTTGTGGCTACTGTCATTCTCTTATTCGAGCCTGTGATGACCCGGAAGGAGGCAGCCAAGCAGGACCTTATCCATACGACAGAATCAGAAGAGGTTGGAAAGCTTTGGCTCCCGAGCTGTGCTTTTTGAGCTAGGTTGGGAATGCAGTTTGTTTTGCTGCCATTTTGACATGGAAAAGCAGATTCCGCTATGGAACCACATCATGCTAACTGACTTTCTAGAACAGGAAAACAGCCCCTTTGCTTCGCAGGTCCAGTCAGGAAATGGGGAGGCCCATTGGCCATTAGCACCTGAAACCAACAAGGATAGAAGTGTGTGTCTCCCAGGCAAGTGGTGGTGGCTGTCATGAGCTCTTTGGTGCTGTAGCCTGTGACCCAGGCCACTGTGGGCTGAGAAGTACTTCCTGCCACCTCCTTTCCTGTGCCCATCTGCAGGCCAGCGGAGGCCGGGCCCGTGAGAAATCATGGCTCAATTCTTGCCACCCACCTGCCTGTATCATCAGAATGGCCTGGTCTCCACTAGCTCCCGGCATGAGTTTGCACAAACTCTAATTGGAAGTGTGTTCAGAGGACATTCTAAACAGAATATCGAACCTTGGTTTCAACCAAAGGGGCCCCTGAGGTTCCCCTAACCTAATCGCTGGCAGAGCAGCAGGAGGGGATCCCCGCTGCCTGGGCCTGAGTGTTGTCAGCATTCTCTCAGGTTCCATCTTCTATTTTCTTAATTTGCTCCAACCATGGAGAATTTCTGTCCTCCAAGGGAACAGGAAGCTCTGACTTCCATGCTCACAGCTTCCCAGCTAGTGAGACAGGAAGTTCTCTGATGGCTACAGTAAGAAAACCTTGGGAAGGGCTTCCACTGGCACCACCTAGCTTAAGTGTTCATATCTGGATCCTTCACTTTGACCAGAACAATGGGATGCTCACCCCATGATTATCCCTGGACCAACGATTATAGCCGGAGGAATGAGACACTCAGGCTTCATCGGAACCTTTGATTATGTTAGAGGAGGACAGGTTCGAAAGACTCAGAATGGAGAGAGTTCTGTTATCAAAAGAAGAAAGCGATGATGCTCTTGCCTCTTTGCTAATGGAGCGTTCAGGACAAAGAAAGGCTGTGCTGGCCCAGAATGCCTGGTGTGACCTTACGTAGTCGCCTAGGCCATAGAGTGGGAGTGTAGACCTCTGGCTGGGTCTGCACCGGTGCCTGACCACACAGCCTTTTGGTTTGGTTTGAGCAATGAGATGGAGCTCGTGGTAACTTTTAAAGGAAAAGCAGGCATATGCTTGTGACTAATGGGGTAATGGAAGCTTTTAGCACTTTGGGGATAATTGTATTCACAGATATTCTACAGAGCATTTTCTTAATGCCTAGTAGAGTGCTGAGCACTTCAGAAGTTTCAAAACAATAGCAGACAAGGTCCCAGCCCTGGAGGAATTTGTAATCTTCCTAGGGTGACAAGACAGTTTCACTTGAAGCACTTATAGAAGTGCTCCCTTGAGGACATGTCCAGTGCTCTCTGGAGGACAGGCTTGGAGGTTTGTGACACATTAGGGTGGAGAGAAGGGGTCTTGGGCTGAAAAGCAAGGGAAAGTTGTCTGAAGGGGTTTGATCTGGGGCTGGGAAAACAAAGTATAGAATGAATGCAGGAGTCTGAATTTGCAGATAATAATGGTTTTTAATTTTTTTTGTGTCTTAGGATAGAGAAATGAAAATCAGTTTTGTGAAGGATATAGTGCAAGTAGATGGTGCCTCAGGGTGAAGGAGGAGTAAGTAGGAAATATGTTTTATTCCTGAGGTAAAACCTGGGTTTTGGTAAAGGACATTCGGCTTTCTGTGGCATCTCCACTTTGCAAATACCCCCCCCAATGTTTTCAGCTACGGATCATGTAACTTTCCCGGAGTGGTGAAAACCACATCGCCTTGTTATCCCAAGCAAGCTAGCACTTGTTTATGAGCAAATAAATGGGCCATGTTATGAGAGAGACTTTTAAAAAAATACCTCAATTAGCAAGTCAGGTGAAAGTTTTCACAAAGTTTCTGAAGGTACAGGACACTACTACAGGCATGAAGGAATAGCAGCATGTTTAAACTCTGTGAATTCTACCTCGGGTATTTCTGAGGGGGTGTGACTTTAGGCACTGAGTTCCAGTTTCTTGGTCTGTAAAAGGGCTAGTTTTTTGGAGGAT
This sequence comes from Dolichotis patagonum, assembly GCA_004027295.1. Lineage (NCBI taxonomy): Eukaryota > Metazoa > Chordata > Mammalia > Rodentia > Caviidae > Dolichotis > Dolichotis patagonum. The sequence goes on along the minus strand of PVJX010006503.1, from coordinate 41,575 downwards.
ATGGTAGACTTCTATGTAAAATGGTTAGTGCAGTACTTGGCAAGTAGTAAATCTCCATAAATAAATGTAATTGTTATTGTAAGGAAACGTAGACTCGATGCGGGCAGTTAGAGTTGTGGCTCACTGCCTATTGTGTGTCTGACACGGGGCTGCATAGGTGTACGTAAGAGAGTTTCTATGAAACACATGAGGAGGATACTGTGATCTTCACTTTAGGGATGAGGTAACAGGCTCAAGGTGTTTAAAGGGCCCCAGTGACACTAACCTGAGCTAGATGGCCTGATTCCAGAATCCTGCTCTCTTCCTCATCAGGCAGATCAAAGGCAACTGGTGGGGGAATTGCCAGGTGGTTTCCAGGCCTGGGCAACAGTAGATCCTCCATTCGACATCTTAGAAGGGACTTAGGATGCGGGGGCCAATGGGCAGTGGTGAGATGCATGAGAAATGGTTGCTAATGAAAAGAGACAGGCAGTCTCTTCTGGAGCCAAGCTCCCCAAAAACTTGTCCCCAGGGTTAGCACACAGGTGACACCCACATAGAAAGTGTTTCTGAGAGTTGCTAGGCAAGTGTGAACTTTCCCTTACCATGGGTCAGTACCTTCCTTCTCAGGCAGGCCTGGAGCACTTGGGAGTCACTTGCTTCTGTGACCCGCTGCAGCCAGGTGGAGGAGGGATGCTGGCTCGAGTTCACTGCATGGAGGCGGCAGCTGGCCTCCTGATGGCTGGTGTCTAATGAAAACATTGCAAGACGGACGAGACATAAAGCAAAGCAGTGCCACTGATGTGTGGGCGGGTATAGGGTAAAGAAAATGTTAGGAGCACGGAAAGTTGAACTGCTGAGACATGGGATGTCTTATTAGCGTGGAAAAAGGGACTCATGAGATCCCAAGCTTGATAAGGAGGGGCTTATTTCATTATACCTCTGCCAGGGAGAAGGACAGTCATAAAAAAGGCAGGCACCCCGCACATGCCCGTCTTTTTATTTCAAAGTGGAAGACGCTCCAGCACCCTCTCATGATGGGCTCCTGTTCGCAACCCTCCACCCCACCGCCTGTTTCTGCACTGGTTTTATTTGCTGGTGGCATGCAACATGGTCAGCACATACCACATGTACTGTCCTGTGATTTTAATTTTAATTCTAGTTCATATTTTAATCTCTTCAGAGCTAAATGTTTGTCTCCGGTGGAGCATCCTGGCTTTTTTTTTTTTTTTTTTTTTTTTAGTCCAGCCCATTTCTTTATTTGGTTATAACCACTGGGACTCAATGTGGAGAGTTTTTTTTTTTTTAAAAATTACTATTGTTGCATTTTAAGAAAAAAAGAAACCAGTTGGCTAGCATTATTTCTAGTGCTTAAAAATTCAAAGCAGCTTGACAGAGATTGTTCTTTGCTCTTGGAGATGGAACTGATTTCAGTTTAGAGCCTGCTGTCTTCACAGCATCTCGGTGGCTAATACTGTAAGATGAATGTCCTTGTTTTTTCTTCTTCTTCCTTGAAGTGGGTTTCAAATCCCCAAAGAATTTCTAGGAGGGGGAAAAAGCCCTCTAATTGCAAGCAAGAGAAAACAAAACAAAACAAAACAAAAAGAGAACTAACAGAAATATCATGTTTAATGAAACCGAGTTCCATCCCTAAGGTGTCTAGGGAGGTACAGAACGACCTACAGGTAGACAAAGGGTTTCCTTCGCACCCATTCCAAGTGTGGCTTTTCTTTTGAATGCTGTGCTTGTAACTCACAGGTACTTCTTGAGCCCCTGAACTTGAGCCAGCAGGTAAGGGGACCAGTCCATGCTTCGCGACTGTTCCAGACCCCTGGGCAGAACCCGGATTCAGCCACTTGCTGGCTGTATATTCCTGGGAAAGGGATGTAAACCTACTGGGCTTCAATTTCTTCCTTTGTTAACCGGAGGAATCTCATCTCCTTCCCTGGGTTTTGGGGAGGATTATCTGAAACGAGTTGATGAAAGTTCTTGGTCTAATGTCTGGCCCTTAATAAATGGTGCTGGCCACCCCTCTGGTGGGCTCTTCCTACCCTGGGAACCTCTGTGTGTCACTGGATCATAACAATCTGTCCTCCAGAACTTCCTGGGGGTGGGACACAAAAGTGCCCTTTTCATATTCATGTGGGCTCAATGATTAAGAATAACAGAATTACTGAGGCAGACTTCTTAAAACAAATGGAGAAAGTACCAGTGTCTCTGAACTCTCTTATGCAAACACATTAAGCAAAACTTAAAAAGTCAAGCTTCAAAGCTCTATGATTTTGAAATTGAAATTTCATCAGGAATTAATGACTTTGAAGTACTCTTTTTTTATTGATAGATTATCCTTTTCTGTCTTTTTCACATTCTGTCTTTGGAATTGTTCTCCCAGAAGTTTTGAGGACCTGGGCATGTTTTGTGGTTGAAAATGGGATTGACCCTTTCCCATTAAAGAAGGGTGCTGTGGATTTAAAAATTGCATGTTGAATGTCTGCTCCATAGAATCCGAGCTAGGAATGGCACAGTTTATTCTGGATTCTTCTTTGTTAGAAACCAAGGGGAACCTGTGTACTATTTCTAGTCCATATTTCCCTACTTCTTTTTCACATATACAAACTCCTGCTAATCCAGGGCATTCTAAGCATGTGGCCGGGGTCTCTGATGTCCCAGCTCGTCAGCCTGTACTTTTCCTGACCTCACCCCCAACTCCTACCCCATTCTCCAGGCAGGCAGTTCATCTACTTGCACACTTACCTGCCAGTCTCTGCCCCTTTTAAGATGGTGCATATGCAACTTAATTCACTGGATTGGGTTTGTTGAACACAAGAGGGTACTGTCCCCCTCACCCATTCTTTTCCTCTTTACTCCTCTTTCTCTTTGTCTCTGAGCTTGTTTCTGTTCATGCACCTCACAGCTACATTTCTGGCTGGAATTCCACATTGAAAAAATTTTTTTTATTTTTTATTTTGACATTATTTATAAAAAGTTTATATCATACCTACAACCTAATTGGCTTGAAAGATAAATAGAAGCTGTGGTTTGGGTTTTTTTTTTTTTTAAACTATAAAAATGTCTCACTCCAAGAACAATAGCTGGTAGACTATTTATGAAAATGATTGATATTTTACGATATATGTCTATCGTGCAACTTGACACAAACCTTTCCCTTTATGGGTTCTTCATCTTACACTTTCTTGCTCAGGCCCTCAGCCGCCCCACCCCAGCCACGGCCAGTGTGGTAACTTTGCGGCAAACCTCTGTTCTCTGCACTCACCTGGTAAGTGAAGTCCAGCTTCCTGTGACTTGGACCTTTTTCTTGCTCTGGCAGGGCCAGATGGGGCAGTGCGGGTGTGAAAGGGGGCAACACCGCTTTCTAATCATTTGGAAAACACACCCTTCTCTTTGGCTTTCCTTTGTGCAGAGGCTTTAAGCTTGTTAAGTCACACCTGGCCCCCAAATAATTGTATCCTCCACATTAAAGTTTATTGCCCCCTTTAAGAAGGATGAAATGAAAGCTGGAGAATTTGGAGACAGACCACAGGCTTTTACAAAGCAACGAAATTTACCGGGGCATGGTATTGTGGGGACACAGAACAGTAATGCCCAGGAAAAGACTTGCACAGAGCTGGTTAGCACCTGCACTTACTTATGGGGGTAAAACTCGTGTCTCCTGAAGGAGCAAGAGGGATCCGTACTCGGAGGCTCAGTGCTTGTTTGGGGGGGTTCCTTGCTGTTCCACAGTTTTTAAATCTTTTCTTTCAAACTGCCTTGAAATGTCTTTTTGCTTTCATCTCTGCCAAACCCACAGAGCCAGCAAGGGTTAACTCTAGTTAACCTTGCCTGTGCTTAAAGATCTCTCTGTCTCTGTCTCTGTCTGTCTGTCTGTCTCTCTCTTTCACACACACACACACACACACACACACACCATGCTCAAACTCAAAGTGGCTTAATTTCCATTTTGAAAGGTGAAGTCCTATCAGGTAGGTACCCTGCACAACAAAGGTAGCAGCGTACTGTTAGAATACTAAGCCTTTAAAAGATTAACTTATTTTTTCTAAGGGCAAGAAGGAGGCTGACAGGCTGTTTTTACCCCTTTTCCTGGGCACTCTGTCTCTCTCTATGTACTGTTTCTAGAGCGCCCTGTTGCTCAGGCCTGGCCTCACAAAAAGGCATAACCGTTCATGTCCAGACACATTTCAGACTTCTGGCAAAACTGGCCAAGCTCACAAAAATTTACACTTTTCCTGGCACCTGGCCGAGAGCATGAGCAGGACTTGGCTTGGGTTTACTTTCAGTTAGAAAAACTCTTTGAGCGAGGAGGTACGAGGAGGAAGGTGGGGGTGGCGGTGGCAGCAAGATCTCTGTGAAGGGTCCTAACTGCCGGAATAAATATCAGCTCGGCTAGGGAGGCCTTTCCTGTAATTATATCTGCCCGATGAGTTATAATCAGCATTCTCAGCGAAGCCTGTAACTTTTGTGTTGTCTCTTCTTGTGTCGATATGGGTGGCACTGATGGCAAAGGCAGGAGACAGAACAACACCTTGATTTTTAGAAGTGGTGGTGTTAGCAGTGGGTGTTGCTGTTAATGCGTTTAAACATCACACTTACTATGGTTGAAATAATGCCAGTGAGGCATTTGCTGGAATTTTTGGTGACAGGGAAGAGAACTGTGTATTGTTTCTCTCCAGGGGAATCCTGTGTATGTAGACATGTAAAATAGCAAACAGAGCTGAGCATTCAAGGGGAGCTCGGGGTTGTCATTGCAGCCGTGCCCCTGGAGTGAGGGTCCCTTTGGATCCCACTATGTTGTAGCCCACTCCCCATCTTCCCTCTCTGAAAACTTGAGTGAAACCAGCCGTCTGCCAGTCCACAGGCTGTGTGTCATTTCCTTCACTCTCCAAGTCTCACTCTTTCCACAGAGGAGACTTTTCAAATTAACATTTTCAGTTCATTAAAGACCTTTTCTCAAACATTTCGGCCTGGTAAAGGCAGCATTTCATCTGGAAATGGTCAGGCACATGTTGGCACAGAGTGGTGTGAGGAAGAAGAAGAAAAAAAATCAAACTCAAATCCCTTCTCCCGAAGGAGACAGACAGTGTGTGATAAACCTCAAATGGGTCTTCCTTAGAGGATGGAGAGATTTCTTTGCAAGGGAAAAACAAAATCAATGAATTAAAAATCATTTCCTATTGTTTGTTTTATGAAATTAGCAAAGGAATAGGGGAGCTGGAATTTCATTCTCTTTCTCTAAAAAATAATAATAATAATAATAAGATTCACTGGGAATGAGTGACTTACATTGTGCCTCTTTATCGTGTTTTCACTAACAACCGTGGTACCCTCTCCAGGACTCTCTGTGCTTGGGGAACAGTGCATGAGAATCCCTCTGCCTCCAGATGAAAATATGGCCCTTCCTGCCCAGCGAGAATGAGATACTTTGAGAATCTCATGCAGATGTTTGGCTTCCCCACAGTAGAACAATGGAGTAAAACAGCCAGTACCTTGACAGTACTGGTTTGGACTCGGTTTGACAGAATCTCAGAAATACTCAGTTGATGTGGTACTGAAGGTAGACAAGCAGAGCTTGTATTTCTACTGTAGTTGTCACCCGAGCCCTGGAGAAAAGGGCCAAGATTGGTAGAATAGGAAGGAAACTGCGAATGCGCTTCTCTCTAGGCTCTCTCCTCCCATCTTCCTTCCTTCCTTCCTTCCTCCCTCCCTCCTTCCTTCCTTCCTTCCTTCCTTCCTTCCTTCCTTCCTTCCTTCCTTCCACCTTCCTTCCTTTTTCTTTTCCTTTCTTCTTTCCTTCTTTCCCTCCCTTCTTCCCCTGTGTTTTGTAGCACTCAGAGGACCTCAGGATTATCTCCACTGGTATCTGTATCATATGATATCTACTGTGAGATTTTTGCTACACCACAAGCTCCACGAGCCTGGTCCATATTCGTGCTCTTAATTTTACTTGAATAAAGTCAGCTGTGGTATATATTTGTTAAATGAATAAAGAATGAAAAACACAGCTCAAAAATCGGTTTAAGAATTACGGATCTAGTCCTTTTCCTTCTCCTCCCATCCATTCTACACCAAAGCCAGGGTCACTTAGTTGGTCACTAGGTTTAACTAAGGCCCAGGCCTCACCAACAGCCACAATAGTTTCCTGCTCCTTCAACAGGCCCCAAACAAAGACACAAATGCCTTCTTCCTTTCTCAAGGGGAAGCTTTGAGAGAGTAAGTCACATCCCTTGCTCGCCATCTGCCTAAGTGCTGGGCATGAACAGCCAGGACATTTGAAACCCTGGGCTCCGCACAGCAAGGATTGCGTCTGCTTCGTTCCTACTATTGCTGTGAACCTAACATGAGCGCTGGCATTCATAGCTGCTCAGTTCTTGTAATATTTGAACACAAGCACGCCTCTAGCTCAAGTGCTCCTGTCTTGAATAATGTAGAAAGAAACATAGTGCGCATTTCCAAGTTTGTCCTCAACAACTCTAGGGCCATGGAAGTTTTGGGTCCTAACTGAAGCATTAGCACTCCAGAAAGAGCTCCAACCCTGTTGAACGCAGCCATAGCAGCAACTGCAGGTAGGCAACTGTGGAGTGCCTTCGTCTGAGGGGACTGTACAGGGAAATAAGCGGGTCTTGTTTGTTTGAATACAGTTGCATATAGCTGTGAGTGAGTCCTTCCCCTATAATCTTCTCACTCTCACCTTTTGCAAATAACACACTTCTATAGTGTGATCTGGAGCCCTGAGTAGGGGGTGCAAAGAGCACTGATGTCTGAAGTAGCAGGTGTGGGTGTAGGAATTGGCTTCAGAAGCTCCTGGCTTTGCAGTCTTCTGCATCATTCTTCTCCTATTAGAACTTTAGTTTCTATATCTGTCGAGAGAGGAAACAGACCATGTGGATTTCCAACCTATCAGCTGTGTGACTTTGGCAAGTTTCTTAATCTTTAGCTGTAAGCCACAGTGTCCTTCACTGTAAAATGACCTCTGAGCAGAATGTACTTCTCAGTGTCCAAGTAAGGACTGCACAAGCTAATGTGGGCCAAACGCATGGCAGCAAGTGTGGCACGTCTATCTTCGCCATTCTCATTTTCTCACAGGAATTGTAAGAACCACATAGAAAGGTGTGTTCTGTGGAAGGATTCTATGTAATATGATGAATGACTATTGTATTTTTAATTATTTTCTCTATGTATCCAATTGCCCACTAGCACTCACATTTACTTCTCTTTTATGACTCTCCAAGATGCATGGTTCCAAATGGAACCTTCCAGCACCCTCTTCTCATGTGTCTGCCCTGACTCCTCCCTCTTTCTGTTTCCTCTTTCAGGATTGGCATCACCATCCTAGGAAACTTCCTGCCTATCTAACCAGATCCAATCTACTTTCACAACATAGGTGCATTTTTACAGCTGTTGGGAATAAGAGGTAAAGTTTCACTTCCCCTTCACAATCAGTTATTAGGTGTTGTGAACGCCACAGTCTGAAGGACCCCTGTCCAAGGCTGGGTCTGCTTCTCCCTCCCTGGGTGTGGGCAGCTGTGTCTTCCTCCCCTGCCTTCCTAGTCTTGCGGTTGTCTACATTCACACTGTGCTGTGTTCCTTCCCTCGCTTGACACAAATCCCTCCTCTTCCCCCTAGCTATCCACTGCTTTCAGGACATAACAGGAAAACCTCTGTGGTGGCCCCCTTCAGCCTGCAGGCTGAGTTCCTTCCAGGGGCCCAGGAGCTGAACTGCCCCGGACAGCCTTCTGCCATAGTATTCTTCAAGTCATTTAAAGACATTTTGGGACTCTGCACTGTGAACTGAGCTGTTTTCGTTTCTATGCAAAATATAAAATAAAAAGAATGTTAAACTATACATGTCATAGTAATAATTGCTAGCATTGTTAGCACTTGCTGCATGCTGTCCTCTGGCGTTTTATGTATGCTAAAGCTCACTACATTCTCACAACATTGCACAATATGTTGTCCCCATTTTAGAGGTGGTAAAGTACTTTGCCCAAGGTCAAGTGGTAAAATAACTTGCTCAAGGTCACAAAGCTAGGAAAGCACAGAGCTGGGTTTCAAATATTGTCAGAATTGTTCCAGAATATGTTTTCTAAACCATATAGTTTAAGGAAATTCAACAAAAAATCTGGGCTTCAAATATTAGCAGAATTGTTCCAGCATACATTTTCTAAACCATATACTTTAAGGCAATTGAGCAGAATTTTCATTTTCCCTTATTTTGCACTTAAGAAATATCCCAAATAAAATTCTTTCAAAAATCTGTCTTTCTTTTTCTTCTGCTGTTGCTACTGTTTTGCTGAGATTCTGTGCATGTGGCTGACTGTGCTGGGATAATTGCCTTTCACATGTCTGTCTTCTCTGGGCTCTGGCAGGTCCTGGGTCTGTGTCTAGGTGACCCCTGGGGAGTGGCTGGCCCAATGCTGCAGTCAATGTGAATTTCCATGGTTTGGTTGGCTTGCCATTGCCTGACCCCCAGCTCATGTGGGTGTCCTGTTTACTCTGCCTGTCCAGGTTCAGTGGACCTTATCAATGGCCAGCCCAGAGGGTGGGTGGGGTAAGAACAGCTTCATTGCTAGAACCTTCCTTCCTCCTTCCCATAGCTGTTTCCCTGGGAGTCTCCTGCTTTTTCCACGGTTCTCTGCATACCCTCAAAATCTTGTCTCTCCCGCTGAAGTTGGTGGGAGCTGTGTACTATAAATACGTTGTGTGACAATAAACAAATAAAACTTCTCCCTTGCTCTTCTTGTCCCCAGGACCCCTCATTCTAAAACAAACACAATAGGATTAAAAACACACCAAGTAAGCTATCATCTTAATTGGGTGGAGGTTGAGCAGAGGTCCCAGTGACATCTTTCCTGAAGCTTCCGTTCCCTGCAGCCACTTCTAACCCTCACTAAAAACACACATGAGCCCATGAGCTCTTTGGGTCTCCTTGGGAAAACTCCCCTCCTCAGCACTAGCTATTTTTTTCTTTGCTGTTGAACTGTACTAGTGATTACTTTCTCAGTATCATGAGAAGGCTCCCACTTGCCTCAAGATTCTATTTGCTTGTTCCTTTACTCTTTGCTCCAGATTCCATCCCTGCAAAATGAGTACTGATGCTTTCCCCCAGCTCTTTCTTTTTTCTCTTTGCAGTTAACTTGAGCTAAACTTATTAAAAATATAGTTTCCAATATGCATTTTTTTCTTTCTACAAACGGTGCCTACTCTAAGCCTGCAAGGTCACTGGATTTGGGATAGGATAGTTCATCACATCTGGAGCTGGTGGTGGTGTTGGTACCACCAAGGAGGATGAAGAGAAATGATAGTCACAGCCTCCAGGGTTCACACTGGGTGCAAATGGCCTCTTCGGTACAACAAATGTAGAATTTCCAACGAATTCTGAGTTCTGCGTGCATATGTAGATTAAGTCTCCTCTTGATTATTGTCAGTACAAGAGTTTGACAAAAGTATCTCTAACTTTTCCATCACTCTCAGATTCTTTGACAATGAAACAAGCAAACTGACACACTGCACTTTTGTTGCTGATTGCAAGTAGAAGCAAGATATGTTTAGGGCTGGAAGAAAGCATTTGATTTTTGGATTATGAGGCTTATAGATTCTGATTTCATTTGGGCAACTAGTTTCATGCAATTCAATAAATATGAGACATCTCATTTTAATAGAATCACATCCAAAATACTACCTGGGACATACTTTCACTGAAAAATAATTTGCTTGTTTACACAAAATTTAAATTTAACTACGAATCTTGTATTTTTATTTGCCAATTCTGGCATTCCTAGAAGCTAGATACTTGAGGGTTGGGTTTTGAAATGTGCATGCCTTGGTAGTACAGTTTCAAGTCAGGAATTGAGATGCCTCCTGCCTTGCCTTTACTGCCCAGAATTGTTTTTGCTATTCTAGGTTTCTTCTGTTTCCAAATGAATTTTAGGAGTGTTTTCTCTAGATCTGTGAGGTATGTCAATGGTATTTTGATTGGGATTGCGTTAAATCTGCATAACAGTATGGGGAGTATGGCCATTTTCATGATGTTGGTTCTTCCTAGCCAAGAGCATGGAATGTCTTTCCAGTTTCTAATATCCTCTTCAATCTCCTTTTAAAGCGTAGTATAATTTTCAGCATATAGGTCTTTTATGTTTTTAGTTAGGTTGATTCCTAAGTACTTCATTTTTTTAGATGTTATTGGGAAGGGCGATATTTCCATAATTTCTCTCTCGGTGAGTTTCTTGTTTGTGTACAGGAATGCATTGATTTTTGCACGATGACTTTGTAGCCAGCTACATTGCTGAATTTGTTTATTACCTCTAGTAGTCTTTTAATGGCATTTTTTGGGTCTTCAATATAGAGTATCATGTCATTTGCAAATAGTGATAATTTAACTTCTTCTTTTCCTATCTTTATTCCTTTTATTTCTTTCTCTTGTCTGATTGCCCTGGCTAGTGTTTCTAGAACTATATTGAATAGGAGTGGTGATAGTGGACATCCTTGTCTTGTTCCTGATTTTAAAGTGAAAACTTTCAGTTTTTGTCCATTTAGTAAAATATTGGCTGTTGGTTTGTCATAGATGGCCTTTATAAGGTTGAGGTAGACACCATGTACTCCAAATTTTAATCATGAACTTGTGTTGGACCTTAGCGAAAGCTTTTTCTGCATCTTTTGAGATGACCATGTGATTTTTGTTTTTGGCTCTGCTGATGTGGTGTGTTACATTTATTGATTTGCGTATGTTAAACCATCCCTGCATTCCTGGAATGAACCCCACTTGGTCATGATGTATAATCTTCTTGATGATTTGCTGCATTCTATTTGCCAGTATTTTATTGAGAATCTTTGCATCTATGTTCGTTAGTGAGACTGGCCTATAGTTCTCCTTTTTGGTTGGGTCTTTCTCTGGCTTTGGTATCAGAGTAATACTTGCCTCTAGGAATGATTCAGGGAGGATTACTTTCTTTTCAATTTCATTGAAGAGTTTAAGGAGTATTGGCATCAAGTCTTCTCTAAATTTCTTATAGAATTCAGCTGTAAAATCAGCATGGTACTGGCAAAGAAATAGACCTAAGGATCAATGGAACAGATTAGAAGATGCAGATACAGGTAGAAAGACACTCAGCCACCTGATATTTGACAAAGGGGCTAGACATGTTCACTGGAGGAAGGATAGCCTCTTTACTAAATGGGGTTGGAAAAATTGGCTCTCCACATGCAGAAGACTGAAGCTAGACACGTGCCTATCACCATGCACAAAACTAAAGTCTAAGTGGGTCAAAGACCTAAACATTAAAACAGAAACACTAAATCTACTAGAAGATAACGTAGGTAGAAGTCTTGGAGACATAGGGGTAGGCATAGAATTCATGAACAAAATGCAAATTGAAGGGGAAACACTTCAGAGAATCAATAACTGGGATCTCATATTATTGAAATTTTCTGCACTTCAAAAGAAATCACCAACAGAGTGAAAAGAAAACCCACAGAATGGGAAACAATTCTAGCCAGCAACCCCTCAGACAAAGGACTTATATCAAGAACATATTAAGAATTGAAAAACATCAACCCCCCCAAATTCAAAGACCCTGTCCAAAAATGGGCAGCTGAGATGAACACACAGTTCTCATATGATGGTATTCAAATGGCAAAGAAATACATGAAGAAATGTTCACCATCACTGGTCATTTGAGAAATGAAAATTAAAACAACATTGAGATATCATCTCAAGGGCTGGGGATTTAGCTCAGTGGCATAAGCGCCTGCCTTGCAAGCGCGTGGTCGTGAGTTCGATCCCTGGTACCAATAAAAAAAAAAATCATCTCACACCAGAAAGAATAGCTGCCACCAACAAATCATCTGATAACAAATGTTGGCGAGGCTGTAGGGAAACAGGAACACTGCTCCATTGTTGGTGGGAGTGCAGACTGGTGCAGCCACTATGGAAATCAATATGGAGAATTCTCAGAAGACTAGGATTGGAAGCTCCATTCAACCCAGCTATTCCCCTCCTGGGTATTTTCCCAGAAAAGCTGAAAAGTTCATATCACAGTGACATGTGTGCACCCATGTTCACAGCAGCACAATTTGTAATAGCTAAATCTTGGAAATAACCAAGATGCCCATCAACTGCAGAGTGGATGAAAAAGATGTGGTATTTTTACACAATGGAATATTATTCAGCTATAAAAAAGGATGATATTGAGGCCTTCATAGGGAAATGGAGACAACTTGAGACTATCCTCATTAGTGAAATAAGTAAGAATCATATTTATAAACATCACATTGTGTCTCTAGTGTAAAAAGTAATAAGAATTGTAGGAGTAATAATATCCAAACTGCGTAATTTCTACTGTAAAAACGAAAGTAAGAGAAAGTGCTCTAAAGGATATAACCTCATGTATGTTTAAGTGTGGAAGATAGATGACTATATTACTGTTTTTGTTAGATTGTTGAGCAGAATTGTTAACAGTCTCACCGTTTGAATGTCTACTTTGTGTGCTTCAATTTTGTAACTTGAACAACTATTTCCAATGATGATAATATGTAACTTATCAAGTGGTGATTTCTTAGTGTTTTTGTTTTTGTTTTTGTTTTTGTTGTTGCCATTCTTTTATTTTTTGCCTTTGGAATTCTGTATTGTTGCTAACCTTTCTCTCTTTTGTTTGTTTTTTTTTTCTCTTTAAATAAAGAGGAGAAGAAGAGAAAAAAAGAATCATATTTATAAATATCACATTGTGTCTCTAGTGTAAAAAGTAATAAGAACTGTAGGAGCAATAAAACCCCAAATGCATAATTGTTACTGTAAAAAAGAGAGCAAAAGAAAGCGCTCTAAAGGATATAACTGCATGTATGTTTAAGTGTGGAAGATAGATGACCATACTACTGTTTTTGTTAGATTGTTGAGCAGAACTGGTAACAGTCTCACTGTTTTGAATGTCTACTTTGTATACTTTAATTTTGTAACTTGAACAACTATTTCCAAGATGACAGTATCTAACTTATCAACTAGTGATTTCTTAGTGGTTTTTTTTGTTCTTTTCTTCTTTTTCCTTTGGGATTCTGTATTGTTGTTACCCTTTTTTCTGTTTTGTTTAGTTGTTTTTTTTTTCTTTCTAAATAAAAATTAAAACAAAAAAGAAATGTGCATGCCTGGGGATGTTTGTATTTTACATGTGTATTTAGAGGAAAGAAGGGAGGAATTTCTTGGGCAATGTACAAGTTATGTTGTAGTAAAGTGGTAGGAAATTTATTGGTGAGGACTTACCATAACATAATTCTAGTCATCCCAGAGGAGGCCAACCTGAGGCTTGGTACTCCCCTGGCAGGAGGATCTCTAGCCAATCTAGGCACCAGCGCCTCAGCCAGCGACATGCAGGAAGGAATTCTAGAGTCTGTCGTCAAGCTGAGTTTTTCCTATTAAGACCAGTCATTGGGACCAGCGATAACACCCTGAAGCCTGTTTTGTTTCAATTTCCACATCTGTCAGATGGGATTAGCAATAGTTATTTTATTTACTTCATGAGTTTATTTTGAATCACACATTAACTCTTTAAACAGTATGCTCAAACTCTTTAAAACAGTATAAACTTACTTGCTCCATCACTGTAAGAAGTAGACTCTTCATCTTTCCAAATTATCCTGGAACTCTTCAGTGGGGTTTTGGGAGTTCAAGCCTTGGTCCCACCTGGATATGCAGGCTCAGACTCTCGTGATAGAAGGTAAACTCTTTGCCCACCCAGCACGCTGCCCTCCTTTCAGCAGCAAAAGCCTTGCTGGATAGGGTCTCAGTTGGTGTTTGTCTTTCTCTGAATGCTATTTTGAGGTGGCTACTGTTCTTAGCCCCTCAACGGGATTCTAAAGTGTGACCAAAGAGGACTTGGGATATTTATGTACAAGCTGGCTCAACTTAAAAGAGAAATATCTGGGTTAAAATTGAGAGTAGAAAATGATTGAACATGGATTTTTTCCACAATGACTCCAGTAACTCTACTCAGGTGCATAAACAGAATGTGTCACATACATAATAAGACACATAATTCACATTGCACTTGAGAGATCACAACGTGCTTTTCCACACACATTGTCTCATCCCTGTATATATGATCTCCCTCTGGGCAAAAACAGGCCTTTTGCTTCTCTGTACACATCTGCGGAGAAGCACAGACTGCATGGGTGACAAAGTTACCAGACCTGTCCCCTCTCTCCCTCCTGCCCTGAGCTGTCCTTAACCATCTGAGCATCTCCATCTCTTCACCTCCCACTCTGCTCTATTAAAAGTGCTTATTTAGCATTTTGATTCCTGTTGAACTTAGTACTTTATTATACTATTGCTCTCAGGACTTGTAAGCTCCGCTAGGTCAGGGATTTTTGTATTCTTTGTTTTATTCTCAGTGTCAAGAATATAGCACATAATAGATGTTTAAGAAATAGTTACTGTGGCCCTGAAGCAAGGCCAGCAGATGGCTGTAGCTGCTGGTTTCAAACAGGAGCCTAAAGAGAATTCTTTCTGTGGTCTGTTGGCCATTTCAGAACTTTGGAAATGGAATGGTCAATTCATCAGAAAGAAATAGCAGGTGAGTATGGCGGACTTTAGGGGGCTTGAAGGGGAGAGACCCTAGCACTTCGGGACCTGCACTGTGCGGTTGACTCGGGGTGCCAGGAAAACAAGGAGCTCCTCCCCTCTCTGGGGGGTGGCTGTGATCCTGCTGAGGCTGAGAATCAGACATCTCATGTTGTCTTGTCCCATGTCCCACCCCCCTTAGCAAGTGGGAGCCAGTTAACTACACATCTTGTGAAAAAATTTGCTGTAGTATTTAATATGAGCTCCCCATATGCAAAGATATGGACAACCATTTGGAAGAAAACAAGAGACAATATGACAAATAATGAAGATCCTTGGTTGTATAGCTTTGAAATTTATGCTTTCTTAAGTCCCGTTCTGTTGTTTGGTTGTGTTTAATTTTACCCCCCCTTAAAATAAAATTTAAAAAAAATATATATATATAAAGAGGGGAAAAAAAAGTGCTCTAAAGGATATAACTGCATGTATATTTAAGTTTGTAAGATAGATGACCACATTGCTGTTTTTGTTGGATTGTTGAGCAGAACTGTTAATAGTCTCACTGTTTGAACGTCTACTTTGTGTGCTTCAATTTTGTAACTTGAACAACTATTTCCAATGATGATAGTATGTAACTTATCAAGTGGCGATTTCTTAGTGTTTTTGTTTTGTTGTTGTTCTTGTGGTTCTTTTATTTTTTGCCTTTGGAGTTCTGTATTGTTGCTTTTTCTGTTTTGTTTGGTTGTTTTCTCTTTTTTTTCTCTTTAAATAAAATTTTAAAAAAGTGAAAGAAATAGTTACTGAACTATTAAGTGAATTGTTCTTTGCCGCTTAGTCAGATCTTCTCAAACAGATTCTAACAGCTGTCAAGGTCATTGCTTCTGTCCCCAGCAAGGTTCCTACCATGCTGCCGAAGAACCGGAATATTAGCTGTGCCACTTACGTGTGATCAACTCGCCTAAGCATTTGGGTATGTGTTTTGCATCAGTAAACATGGCCACTTTAGGGCTGAATGAAGGTACTTTTAGTTTTGGGAACCCCACTCTATATCATATTGATCTGTAGAACGTGGGTACATTTCACTATAGGTTGAGTACTTTTAATTAAAAAACCTGAAATCCAATATACCCCCAAAAAAGAAACATTTTGATTGTTGACATGATGCCATGAGTGAAAAATCCCACACCTGACCTCCTGTGAGAAGGGACAGTCCAAATGTTGGTGCACTACAGGACACCATATAAAACTCCCTTCTGGTGTTGTTTATAAGGTACATATAAAGCACAAATGAATTTTTCATTTTTTAATTTTGTTTTATTGTTTGGATACTAGGAATTGAACTCAGGACTTCATGCTGAGCTAAGTCCCTAGCTGCACAAATGAATTTCACATTTAAACTTCAGTCTTAGCCTCAAAACATCTCATTATGTACATGCAAATACTGTATGCCAAAATCCCAAAACATCTGAGATCTAAACCATTTTTAGTCCCGACCAATTCGGATAAGGGATTCTCAACCTGAGAGTGTGTATGAATGCATTCACATATTTTTTTGCTGTAAAATAATTTTATAATTTTCTTTGTTAATCATTACTTCAACCATCATTTTTGCTTTCACAGTTTGTTTTGTAATTTAGAGCCCCCCCCCAAATTTTTTTTCACCTAAAACATTTTCTTGGCCCTTGACAAATCCACAGCCCCTAGGCACTGTTCCTACAGTTCCAGATGTGTGAAATGGCTTTGCCTGTGGGCAATTTCAGGGCCAGAGTGACCTATGAGGAACAGGAGGATGTATTAAAATCGAGTCCACCGTCCCGGTGAAACTGTCCTTCTCCCCTTTCGCGGTGTTTGGGGCCTTCTCTTCTGCCCTGCCCCATCTGGCAGACTCCAGGCACGTGCTGAGAGGGGGTGAGCTCTGAGTTTTATGGGGTCTCTAGTTGTCTCCCAAGTGCAAGAGTCTAATTAGGCTTGACACTACCGAGGCGTTTCCCTGACATTTATGTCACTGTCTCTCAATCTTCAGCAGCCCTTCAGTCTTGTGGGAAGCACAACAAACAATGTCAGAAACAACATAAAATTCCCCATTAAAAGGGGCCTCAGAACTGGGTGGCTGTTTATTTAGCGCCCTAAAAGAGGGGGCTGAAGGATGGGGCCGGGTGTGTGGATTCCGGGCTTGGAGGAAGAAATAAAACGGCTCATTTAAATTCTTAAGAACTGCATAGGAGGCAGAGGACACAATACATATCTCAGAGAAGAAAGGCCATCAGTTGAACAAACTAATCACATGGTAATCAAAGGGGAGTGATTCGCTGCCTACTGAGAAGTACTTTAGAAGAGGTTCCAGCCAGGGAGAGTAAAGGCCCTATGGAACGACAGCTTTCATAAATTATAGATTTTTAAAAACTGCACAATGGAATGTGTAATAAAGTGCGAAATGGAGTTAAAAATGAAAAGTACCCCAAGCATCTGAAGGAAGCCAAGCCCGGAGAGCCCGGCCTGGGTGGGAAGCCCACTCCCCACGCAAGTGCAAAGTGGCCGCACACAGCCCGTTATCTGCTGTCTGGATTTAGATGCCTGGCTCCGTGAAGACCTTAATGAGAAAGGAGCTTGCAGAACTCTGGCCTCTGCGCCAGCCACCCAGGGCGCAGGAAGGCTGCGGGAGGCCGCATGACCTTGGGCCCGGGCATCTGAGCCAGGGGTTTGCTGTGAGGCCCTCCCATCCTAGGTTCCCACTCCTCTTGTTTCAGACCACTTCGGCCTGTGGACTTGTGGTCCGCTGGGCAGGGCAGCTGTGTGGTGATTTGAGAAGCCGAGAAGGTCCTGGGAAGTACTAGGACCGAGTGCTCCTTGTTAGCCTGGTAGTCTGGGTCCTGCAGTGTCTCCCGGCCGAAGTGAAAATGGAGCTGTGACAGTACCTTCTTCTGAGCTGTGGTGAGGTGCTCAGGTGAAGGCCGAGGAGGAGAGCTTAGTGTGAAGCCGGCCTTGACCTGTGTCCACTCCTGCCATCCTGAGCGTGGCCTGCTCGCGGTGAGCGATGTGGGCCGGAGCAGCGGCCCGCTGTCTCTCTGACCTGGAGCAGACTGGGCAAGGGGTACCCCCGTCCGGTTCTCAGTGGAGCCTCTGACAGAACTGTGGAAGCCCCGCTCCTGTCCCAGTCTCACTCTGGCAAGTGAGGGGATAGGCAAGGCCTTGCCCCTGGAACATTAGACAGCTCGCCACTCTGTGACTACAGCCCTGAAGACCGAGGGTTCCAGCCCCTGCTAGGAACAGGCCATGTCCACCCTGGCCTCCCACCACTGTGGCTGCCACATGAAGCATTTTCTCGGGGACCAGCCAGACACGTAAGCCTGTGTTGAGATACCCAGAGAGCAAACCGGAAGTCAGTGGCAGTGGTCAGCTGGGGACTGGGGCTGCAAGACAGCACTGGCGGGGCTGCCGGTCTGTCCTGGGCAGTCCCTCTGAAGTCCCTCTGCACCTTCAGAAGGGAAGGAAGCCTCGGAGGGTTTCCCTGGGACCCTTGTCTCTGCCTCTGGCCCCACTTGCCTGGCCAGCTCTGAGTGACAAGGAGTGGCGGTGTCTGCACTGGGGCTTTGCTCTTGGCCGTCCCCTGGGATCATCACAGAGCTTCAGAAGGGGGATGCTGCTCTGAAGCGAACCGGAATCTTCTTTCTTTCCTTCAGCTTTCCTTTCTGCCTCTTGTTTCCTCCTTTGCCCTTCCTTTCCATCTCTCTCTTTCCCTTTTCCCCTTCTTTGTCTCCTTTTGCCCCCTCCTTTTCTCTTTCCCTCCCTCCTTCTCCCCATTTCTCCCTCACTCTCATTTTCCGTGTCTCTGTCTGTCTCTTTCTGTCTTGTCTGTCTGTCTGTCTTGTCTGTCTGTCTGTCTGTCTGTCTGTCTGTCTCTGTCTCTCTGTCTCTCTCTGTCCCTACTGGAGATAGAATCCAGAGTCTTTATTCTGAGCTAATCCTCAGCCTTATTGAGAGAGGACCTTGCTAAATTGTCCAGGCTGGGCTTGAATTTGTGATCTGCCTGCCTCAGCCTCCCAGAGTGCTGGGATTATAGTGCGTATTACTACTCCCAGCTACTTTCTTTCCTTCCTCTTCCTCCTCTTCTTCCTCTTCTCCTTCCTTCTCTTGCTCCACCTCTTCCCCCTTCTTTCTCTTTCCCTCTCTTAGATGCTTCTATTGCTCATTTAGAATGAGAGGTAGCCTAGAAGGTAATTCTCAGGCTAGATGTTTGTGCGAAGGAGCTTTGCTGGGGTGATTCCGCTCCAATCTCAATATTACAAAACTTTTGTCTAGCTTTTGTTGCTGTCTGATATAGCTTGGTTGGGAGAGGTGGTATTTCTGTCTCATGTTGTCATCTAGGAACCTAAGTTTGTTCCACGGAGACCTCAGCATCTCCCACCTGTGACTTCAGACAGTCTCTGGGAAGACAAAGTGGAGAAGGTGGCTTGCTCTTCATGATGTCCTTTCTTCTCTCACTCATTGGTGAGCCAGTCCTGCTTGCCCACTTGTGCACAAGGGGCTGGGAGTGCGATGCTGTGAGTTCCAAAGAGAAGACAGGCCTGATGGGAATCCAGCTGTCCCTGAAACAGACTCCACAGTGGCGTGGCATGGCTCTGAAGCTGGGCTGGGTTTCTCTACTTGAGGTCCTAGAATCTGTGGAAGATTCACACCTCTTGAAATCAGATGCAAACTATTGTGTGAAAGAGCTTTTTTCCTATTTATCCTGTTCTTAAAAGATTTGTGACTCTCAGGATATAAAGAATATGTTTTATGTTGCTTCTTAGCTGAGTAGGCAGACTTTGGGCCTGCAAATTTGGACTGATTTCCATCATGAATCTATTCCACCTTTATCAGAGTTTATGGATTCGAGACTATTCTCTGTGCAAGTCCATGCTGGATCCACCAGGTGTGACACAGTTTAGAGGTCTGACTCCCTCCTGTCCCCGCTGCTTGGACTAGAGCATGTTTCTATGCTGGCTTTCCACATCTGATATTCCTTGGGGGGAAGATGAGAAGGACCAAGACATAAAATCTGATTTTCTTTCCTTCCCTCTGGTGGAGAGAGAAGGGCACACGAAGGATGTGTCCATGAGCACCGTCCTCCATGGTGGTGCTTTTGGGGAGATCCTGTCTCTATAAGGGAAGAAGATTTACGTGGCTGTGAAAAAGCTGAGGGTCTTGGAAGGGCAGAGAAAGGACCAGCCTTGCCCTTCCAGGCCTTGCTGGTTTTGGGGGACCCAGAGGGAAGCAGAGAGAGGAAGAAGGGGATCACAGGCAAAAGACTTCAGACCCACATCTGAGACTGCCTCTGTCAGCAGTGAAGGCTCTGGTTGGGAAGACTGGCACTTTGCACCGCTGCCTCACTGCCCTGTCTGCCCGCTGTGGACCCGGAGGAGTGCCATTGTTTCCTTCCTGGGGATGGGCTCCACCTGAAAGCCCTTGCAGACGTTCAGGGCATGGCTGAGGGCTTACAAACGGCTCTGCGGCTTAAAAAGAAAAGTTGGAAAACCGCTGGCTAGCCTCACAATGGGGCTTTGTGCTCCTATCTGACCCTGCCTACCAGAGGGCCTTTTGTTTCCAAAGCTCCTGGCACTGGACTTCAGGAGGCCACGGGCCTTGCTTTTCTCTTCAAGTCAGAAATACTTGCAGCTGGCATTTTGTTTCATCCTATCTCCCTAATGCTAGGGACCTGACCCCTTCCAGGGCCACAGCGGACAGGAATGCCCTGCTCTCTCCTCCTCCTGTTTGTCAGCAGGGTGGGGGACAATGCGCCATCCAGCCGCAGGGCCAGCTGTCTGGGTGAGTGCGACGCCAGCTGTCAGCCTGGGATGAGGTCAGACAGAGGCCACCCTGGTCCCAGGTGGGCAGGGGTCACCCAGGTGACCAGACTGCACCGGAGGCCCAGAGAGTGTGCGGGAGCATGAACTGCTGGCTCCCCTGCGGGAGGGGAGCTGCGAGGGCTGATGGGAAGCAGCTGCAGGCTCTGGCCAGCCCAGCCCAGGTGCCGGGGCCCCTTCGGGGAACCGGGCTCTCCATTAAGACGTGGGTCCGTAACCTGGACGTAGGGATGGCCAGGCTGTGTCGGCTGGGCAGAATGTCGCCATCAATAATTTCATCATCTGGGGGAAAGCTTTGGGGAGGGCTGGGACATTGGATCAATTCTTTTTTTCTCTGGTTTTTGGAGACAGTTAAGTGTAACGATTGAAGGTGAACATTTTGGAACCAGACAGCCTTGGTTCAAATTCTGCTTGGCCATGTAGTAGTGAACAGATAACTCAATTTATTCCTTCATAAAACTGGCCCAGTGGGAGGGACTAGTGCTTTGTAAAGTTGAGTATAGTATGCAGCAGACTTAGAACATATAGTGCCTGGGAAATAGTAAGCATTAATACATACCCACTTTATTATTAGCAACTAATACATAGTCTATAAGCAGGACTCCAGGGGAAAAGGAGAAGTGTCCCTTGATCACTCAAACCCACAAGGTGCCTTTTTTTCCAACTGCCTTGGTATTTGTGGTCTGGCACCTTCTTATCTGAATAATTCCTTTAGGTTGTGGTCTTCTCCTTAGCTTTTTTTGTATATTCTCCAAGCTGCTAACATAGTTGGGTAAATTTATTAAATTTTGTTTTAGTTGGTAGATTTCACATTCTGTTTTTCTTTTTAATAAACTCTTTGTACGAATATCCTTCAGGAAAAGGAAAATCTCTTGTCTGAGATAAGGTTCTAACAGTTTTTTACTTTTTGTAAACTACCATTTTTTTAATGCATGCTATCAGATCAAAACTATATGGTGAGGTTACAGTAAATAAAATACTATGGAACTGGTCCAGAATAAAGAAAAATAAATGGAACAAAATATAAAATTGAGAGAATACAGCCGGATATATATGGGACTTTATGGCGTGATAAAGGTGACATTGTGAATCAATGGGTAATTGATACAGTATTCAGTAGTATTGAGACAATTAGAATACCATTGGAGAAACAAATAATTCTACCCTTAAATATAAAAAGCAACCCAAAAAATGGAATCACAAAAAAGGAAATAAAATTTTTAATAATAAAGTAGAACAGACATCTCTGAGCATGACATGAAACTATAAAAGAAGACTGATTAGTTCATTAATGTAAAATAGGAAATTTCCATAAGGCAAAATATCATAAAGATAAGAAGTATAACAGGGCCCTAGATAGCAAAAATATCATAAACAAAGTGAAAGAAAAGAATAACTGAAGAATATCTTTGTTAGATTTTCCTTAATATTAAAAATATGATCAATAAGTAAATCTATAAAAAGAGAAATATACCAATAAGAAAATGGGCAAAGCTGATGAATAGATATTTCAGAAAACATCATACCACAGCAATACATGTGTACCTATGTGTATAGCAATGCAATTTGTAATAGCTAACTTTTGGAAACAACCCAAATACCGTCAACTGTGGAGTGGATAAAAAAGATGTGGTATTTTTATACAGTGGAGTACTACTCAGCTGTGAAGAAGGATTAATGTGAGGCTTTTATAGGTAAATGGCTGCAACTTGAGACCATACTTATAGGTGAAATAAATCAGATTCATATGTGTAAATATCATATTGTCTCTATAATGTAAAAAACTGAAAGAGTAAGTAAGATTCCATATGTACAATAGATTTTGTGAAAGTGAAATAGAAAGAAACTGCCCAAGAAGAAAGAACAACTGGGATAGGGGAAAGGAGAAAAGAAAGACAGAAAAGGTCATATATGCATATATATATGATAGCTATATTACTAATTTTTTAGTTCACCAAAAATGTTCATGCTTTCATTGTTTGCTCATTTTTTCATACCTATATCTTGTAATATGAACAACTACTTTGACAATAACAATAGGCAATGTATTTAACCATTGTTAATCTCCTATTTTTTTTGACATTCTATATCATCGGTATTTTTTTTTTTTTTTTTTTTTTTGGTACTGAGGATTGAACTCATGACCTTGTACTTGCCAGGCAAGTGCTTGTGCCACTGAGCTAAATCTGCAGCCCCTGTATCATCTTTTTTTATTCTTTTTTCACTTTAAAATAAAAAAGAAGAATATATGGAAGCAGAGAGGAAACTTTCAAAATTCAAACTTTGCACAAATCCTAAGAAAAGAAAAAGAAACATCATATAAGTAGACAGCTAATATACAAGACATTATTTTTTACTTTTAACAGAAGTGTAGTAGTAGATATAAAAGTATCATTTCCACTTACTTAATTAGCAAGTTTCAAGTGTTACTAGGGTAACACTAGGATAACACTATGCATAGTGTTACTAGGGTGTTAGGTAAAATTCAGTGTTTATGGACATGTAAATTTAAAAATCATTTTGGTGGCATCTACCCAAATTTAAAATGGATCTTTCTGTTGACCTAGAAATGTCATGTCTGACATTTATTTATACACTTGTGTATATGTGAATACATATATTGCCACACACTTTTGAATAAAGGCTTATTTCCCTATTATTTACACAATAATCACAAAAACTGGAAACACGTCGGTATTCATTAGGTGGGGAATAACTAAAGAAATAATAGTACATCAGTATTCTACATAGCTGCTAAGAAGGATGAAATGTCTTTCTGTATTTTTATAGAAATGAGTTCAAAACATGTTTTTAAGAGGAAGAAGCAAGTAGTAAAAGAGTATGTATAGTCTCTTGCACAAAAGTATTCATATGTAATATAGTTTTACATGTATATAGTACAATTTGGGGAGGGTAGACAAGAATTAGCAATGTTTACTTGTGAGCATGAGGCTAGTAGGGTACCAAGGAATTAAGATGAGTGCTTGTGTTTTATGCATTCATGAATTCCTTTGGTTTTGTTCATAAAAAGCATGTATACCTTTAACACAAAAAGTCCTAAGACTAAAAAAATACGTATTAATGTGGAAACACAAAAATATCAATAGTGATGAATTTCAGAAAATATTTTAACAGCACCACTGTGTTCAGATGTACAGGTTGTTCATTCTGCAAATGCAGAGACCACCGTTCACAGAATTTTTGCACATAGCTATGTATGTACTTTAAAACAGCCCTTAAACTACCACTGTATTTCCTTTGTCAGATGCACATGTATAAAGTCCTTGATCTCTGCAAGCTCTGTGTTGAGCCAGGCCTTATCAAGTGGGAGAAGCCTAAACTCAGTGTAAGAACCAACGGACACAAGGGAATGTGGCATTGACCAGCCCTAGGGAATCCATGGAAACAAAGTGAAGACTGAGGTGCAATAGGTGGCTATTTCAGTGGGTGGGGATGCAGGGAAGCCAAATATGCAGAGCAAAAAGGAATGGATTAAGTGAGGTAGCCTTGCATGGACCAGTGATACTGTGAACCGTGAAGCCGGGCACAAAAACTCAGCCCAGTGCACCATCCTAGACTCTGGCTCCGTCAGAGAAAGCCTGGGGTTGACACTGAAGGTCCCATCCCAGTGCACACTGGTCTTTTTCTTTTGCGTACTCTTCTAAAGGGATGCCCGACACTTGGCCGAGAGAAATGCAGCCAGCTCTTCCATCTGTGGCTCCCTTCTTCTGGCCCTGTCACGGGTGGCTTCCCATCCACCTGCTCTTGCCCTGTCCATTGTTACCATCATGCCTTCTGGGTGGAAGGCAGGGTGCAGAACTCCCTTTCTGCCATCTCTGGGCTCTTCTATGCCATTTTGTCCTCTGCTCAGGAATTTACTGATGTCCACTTGACCTTTGAGACCCATCTGGGATGTAAGACAGTCCTCCCCTTCTGGACAGTCTTTGTTAGAATGTCATGCTTGTCAAACTTACATTCACTGGAGCCTGCATCTTGATTAACAGAGATGTAAACACAGTTTTATAAGCAAAACTGACCAAAATTAACTTTCAGTAGTTTTAGTCATTTAGATCCCAGAAACTCTTATCTCCATCCTTGAAAATAGTTGTCTGTGCATAGTGAAACTTGCAGCTGGTTGGTGTCTCTAGATGACATCTTTGATGCAGGTGATGATGAGTGCATAATGACTTTTCCCTTTCAGGAGAGAAATCAGAAAGCCAGTCTCTCCTGATCCTGCCAGGGTAAGAGGACTGTTCTCCAAGGCCACCAGGGGTCCAATCGTGGTGTGTTTACCTATCAGGAGTTACCTTTGTAAGTCTTCAGAGATTAGGCAACCTGAATAAGGAAGACCTGGAATTCTGAGCCAGATCTATATGGTGAAATACTGAAATATTTTCCTTGAGCTAATGCCCTATTGGTGGTATCTTTCTTTAACTCTTTAGTCATAAATTTCAACTGGAATGATATTTTTTAAAATCCCAGTTAAGCCTCTAAACATCCTACCCTCCTCAGAAACTTGGCAACATATTTTGGGGGCTGGTTTTGTATAACTCTGTTGGGAGGCAGAGGCCTGGGATAGTTCACTGACGTAACTTTCATTCCGAAGTAGGGTCCAAGATGGAGACAGTCTGAAATTTCCCCTCTTACGTTGTGCCCTTGGTTTATGTCTCCATCTCACTCTTTCCCTTGTTGAAGATTTAATTTTTATACCAACATGGCAGTAGAGGACAGTGCATCCTTTTGCAACAAAAGGGATGGTAAGGGGGTAAAAATGTGAAGCAAGTATAGGGTGGGGTAAATGGGAAGACAGAGACAAGGGCAACCATTTGGCAGAGCCATCTGCAGAAGCCACCAAAATGAGGTCTTTTGTGCCTCTGGAAGCTCCAATCGATGCCCTGGACCTAGGGCCCTCTTCATCATTATTGTGAGAAAATCCGGCATTGGAAGCAAGACCAGGAACAACTACCCTGACCATTCAACCTCTTTCTTTGTCTAGGGGTGACCTACCCTACCCATCCTTTTATAAGGGAGGTCTTGCAAGTTTATTTGGTTTGAAACAGACTCACTTTTATAAATGGTGGCAATTGGGGTCCACAGAACACACTATTTTGTAGGGTGATGCTTATGCATGAAGGTACCTATGCAGGAGCCAGCATGCAATTTGGAACCATTTTTCTTGGTTGATTACTGATGTCATGACAGTGGACAAGGTGTTTGGCTGCTCCAGTGAGATGCAGGCAGCTATGTCCTGCAGATTCTGATGACACTGCTTGGAAGAGAAGGTGTGACAAGGCCTTTGTAGGAGAAACTGAGGAATAGAAGCAAACAAGAACCTCCATTTGAAATGCGCCTGGATACTGTTTCAGGGGAAGGATTATTTTAATGGCGTGATCACAGATGGCCTAATATCATGGCTTTGGTAAAAGTAAGCCTAGCGTGGCCGCACATTTTCCTTTCTACAGGTTCAGTGGCAGGAAGATGGGTGAAACCATTATTTATTTTTTTCTACAATGCTGGGAAATATAAGAAAGTAAACAACTAGGCTTTTAGGTAGGAGTGGTTTCCAAGGCGATGCTGTGATAACCTCATTTAAGGGAGGTGACACTGGGCTGGGAGGTGGGAAGCAGGTGACAGCATCTAAAGACAAGAAGCACAGCAGATCTAAGGGCACTTGGCACTCCACTATATCCTCTGTCTTTGGCCTTGAAGGGCAGAGGCTCAGAATTAGTCCAGTCTGATGCTCATCAGTCATAAAGATTTAATTACAGTCTTCATTTGACCAGTATTGTACTGTGAAACTCAGTATTTGCTGGGATTCTCTCTTCACCCCTCACTTTCTCCTCTTCCTGCCCACCTTTCTTTAGCCCCCCCCCCCCCCC
>PVJX010006503.1:0-15214 GCA_004027295.1 Dolichotis patagonum | reverse complement strand
AGAAGAGAGGAGATTGAAACCTAAAGGTTATCCTGAAATGCACTTTACTGTTATCTATGAGAACAAATGAGTTAAAAAAATTTCAAATACCAGAATACCCTACAGGGAGGAGATATAACTATTAAAGGGCTGTTATAGCTGCAATAAATGTAGGAACAATAAAAATAAATTGATGAAGTAAATGTCAGCGCTGTTCCCCTGAGCTGCCCCCACACCTTTGTCCAAAAGTAGAACATCTCCAATTACAGAGGGTGGAAGCAGCCTTCAATGACAATATGACAAGGACAGAACACAGGACGCTGGCACAGAGAACACAATTATGCACAGCCTTGAAAAATTGTATCATAGCACAATGCATGGGAGAAATCAATTAATGATGCAGGGCTTCCTCTGCTGTCTAATAATCCTAGAAAGGAAAGGAGGTGGGGGGGCTCACTATACCCAATGCATCAAAAAGGTAACCCTTAAGTGGAAGTCTACATAATACCAGGGGTCAGTCCTCAGAGTTTATAGCAACTGAAATATTCTTTTTTTTTTCTTTCTCTCTTCAGGTTTTTTTTTTTTTACCCTTAAAAAAATCTAACAGTCTTAAGGAGGCATTTAAGTAAAAGTCACTTCTTCTCTGGTTAAATAGCCTTGCAAAAGAGAGTTCTTTGGTGGAAAGGGCAGGGATGAGCAGAGCATGTGGCTGTTGTCACAAGCCCACCAGCTGAAAGGAAAAAGGCAAAAGTTAGGCGTAAACACGGTGGAAGGTAGAAGGTGATTTATCTTGTGCAATTTACAACAGGTGCTAAACATTACGAAAACCAGAGCTATTAAGCAATCAAATTAAGCTATAATTATAACTGAAGAAAACTGTACAGGAATTCTAATTAATTCAAATCTGAACATGTCCAAGAGGAATGCTCCAGCGACCCCACTTCTGAATAAAACAAAACAAAAATAACCCTTGGATAATGCCTTCAGATTGCACAGGAAATTAAGAAATACTTCTCGGCCCGAATATTCCAGGCATTCCTTATTAAATGGGGAGAGAAGTTCCCTGCAAAGCCCGGGCACTTGGCTTTTCAGGTACTCACTGCAGAAAGCCCATGGTTGGAGGGGTCTTCACTCAGTAGGTTTGGAGGAGTGGACCAAAAGAGTCCACCGCTTCGGTGAGCACTTCAAAGGCCTAAGAGTTCATTCATTCTTGCCTTTGCAGGTTTCTAGAGCGCAGAAGAGTCTTTTAAAGAGCTGTCCCCACTCCCTTCCTGAGTTTGCTTTTTGTTTTTTAATGTGTCTTCTGGACCAGTTCCATTTTCTTTTCAGCCACTACTCTTCCGGTCTCCATCTTTCCACCTGCCTCTTGCTGTCTGCTTTTCTTCCACTCAGCTCTGCAACATCAGAATGTAAGGGTAGGGTGCTCTACTGAATGTGCCAAAACCACACGTGTAGTGTCCAATTAGGCTCTCAGTGCTATGGCAAGAATAGGAGGTTTAGATATTTGAGAAAAATTTCTAACCCAAAGAGTGAACCATTTGATTAATGTGCTTATTTCTCTGATTAATTTTAACGGTTCAAAAACAAGAGCAACAAAAACAACAGCACTGGGCACTAACATTTACACCTTGTTAGGTACCAGGTATTGTGTTAAATTCTTTACCAGGATTATCTCAATTCTTTCAATCACTCTCTGAAGCAAGCACTCTTAAGAATACTCATTTTAGAGGATGAGAGTCAGGACCTGCTGTTGGCTGTTAAATCTATTATAAAACAAAGACCTCATTCTTTTTATTCATACGATGCTCTTACATTTCTAAATAATTAATTCATGTAAATTCTTTTTGCTTTCCACTCTCTTTGGTTAAAGTGGTGGGGAGTGTGGGTGGTGGAGCGTGATGGTCTTAGCTTGAGTCAGCTTTCTGGACTGAGAGGACGGCATGGCTCCTGTCACAAGCGTGATTTTTGCCTGCCATTTTGCATATCCATTTCTGAATACATCTTTGACTTTGCCTTGACTTAGTTTTTATTCACATTATGATATGGCTCTTGAGGACAAAGCTATGTGAAGAACCACTGAATTTGTGTGCATTGCTATCTGCTTAACACTTTCAGGAACCTCCATGCCGACTGTTTTCAGCACTGATAAAATGTATGTAGCTTACTTTTTTGGCTGTGATCTGGGTCTCATGGGGCTTTCCTCCGAGATGCATTCCTTCTTCCTTTGATTTATGGAGTAGGGAGGGCTGGTACCTCCCTACTTTGGGCAAGATTAGTCTGTAAATGTTCACTAGAAGCAATTCACATCATCTCAGTATAAAGAATTTCTAATTTCTATTGATGGATGAGAAGACAAAGAATTAGAATTGGAGGTCCCATTGCTGGTGTGGTGGATCTGAGAACTGGACTCGAGAGCAACAAACTCTTCCGTGGGTCACCCCACCTGCGCATGCACATGAACGCTCACGTTCACCTGCACTTTTCCTGCTCTGCCCTCAGAGTGCCCTTTCGCTTTCTAGGGCATCTGCCACACCCAAGGCTCCAAACAGGGGTATTTCTGCCAGTGAAAATGGCTTTTTGTGTAGGGTATAAAAGGCAGCCAGAACCTCTAATGGAGGCTCCTAAAGGGAAGCTCAAGGGTCCCCGAACTTAGCCCAGGATTTGGCATAGGGTAGCCTTTCCATTATTGAGTGTAGGAGATATGAAGACACCTGTTATCAGGAAAATAAGCCTTAATTAGGCAAAAGGTAAACTAAACACACATTCATGGGTATCAGGGGCATTCCACATGTCTCATTCAATCCTACAGCCACCCAGAGAAGCTGATATAATCACAATCCATGACATAAGTTGGAGGAAAGCATGCCTAAGGGAAGTTTAGGAAGTTGCCCAAGTTCTCACAGCTTACAGAAGGAAGACTTGGCATTCTAACTCAGGCAGGTGGTCCCCGGAGCCCTGCTCTTAAGCAGTGTGCCGGGCCCATCACAAGGCTTTAGGGTGGGTAGGCTCTCCAAGTCAGAGTGTGAAGAACCAAGTGGTAAAGGGGTTGTGGCCCTGAAGAGGAGCAGGTGGATTGGAGGGGCTGTCTGCATAAGGAGGAAAAGGGTGTGCTGAGCTGAGTTCTGACAGGTAGGTGGGATTTGGGAGGCAGTGGCCTCACCGATTGTATGAGCAGAGGTGAAAATATCCCATGTGCTTCAGCCAACCCAGCTGGACGCCTGTGCCATTTGACCCCTTGAGTCTTACTCACCTTGAAGGATTCTGTCAGGATCTAGCTGGCACATCTCTGTAAGCTGGGACAGGACCAGCTCTCCCTTTCCTTTCTTACCCTCCAGCGTGATCACGATCCTGTGATCCTGTGCTTTCTACTCCTATGGGGCTTGCAGGTGCCTTTGGGATTCCCAGGGATTTTGGCCCTCACCTCATGGCCTGAGGTATAACTAGTACTTTCCAAACTCTGAACGATGCCACAAAGGCATGCAGTGGCCTGTCGCCCTGGAAAGCCTCTCTTGGCGGTCTGGCTTCATGGGCATTTTCCCAGCCTACTCTCCAAACCTCTGAAGGTCTGTCCACCCCCACAGGGAGCCCCTGGAGTTAAGGAGGGCGTGGCTTTTGAAATTGTCCTTAGTTTTGCATAAATGAGTTAGAGGCTAATTCTGATGTCCTTGCGTGAGAATAGCATTTAACCTGGTTTAAAGAGTGACCCAGAGGCAAGGCTACAGGTGACTGGATCCCAGTATGGCACCACCCCAAGTGACCTGCGTCCTGCCTGTTTCCTCTGTGAGTCTGAACC
Organism: Dolichotis patagonum; assembly: GCA_004027295.1. Lineage (NCBI taxonomy): Eukaryota > Metazoa > Chordata > Mammalia > Rodentia > Caviidae > Dolichotis > Dolichotis patagonum. Next base: position 11,442 of record PVJX010006503.1, on the reverse strand, counting down.
AGGAGTGCTTTCCAGAACCAGAGCATGGTGTTGATGCGCTGTGGCTCTCCGGAGGCTCTCATGGCTGGGCATAAATTCCCAGTCCCTTCATTTCCAGCGGTGTGGTCTTCAGCAGTCTGTTCCTCAGCTTCCTCATCTGTAAAATACAGATAACCATTGCACTTCACTCAGGGCTGTTTTAAGGAGTAAGTGGAAAAATACGTGGTGAATATTTGGAATACTAGATGCTCAATAAATGTTAGCCATTACTTAGTGCCTTTGGAGTTCTAGGAGTCTTTTCTACCAACTCATTTCACTGAGGAAGGGTCTGAGGCTCGCAGAGGTTATGTACTTAGCTAAGATCACATCCTTGTATCAGAGCCAAGGCCTCACTGTACTGGCATTTCATGCCCGAGCCAGGACTCTTTCCACTTGGCCAAGGTGTTGGAGTCAGGTCTGTTCTCAGAGCACAGCACAACCTTCCATGGCAAATGTCAGGGTGAGTTTATTAAAAGTACGGATTCCTGGACCTCAGCACAGATCCACTAAAAACATTTCTGGGTTATTCTGGAAATTCTATTATTTTAGCAAAGAGCATGCCTGTCCTTTCCCCACCATCCACTTCTGCTTGATTCTTTTGCACTTTATTTTTTTTATTTCAATAACTAACCCCCCCAAAAAAGAATAAAAATGATACAGAATTTCAAAGCAAAATAACAGGAAATTAACACTAGTTACTATACTGTATATTATTTATCTTCAAAGTAGTTGTTCAGATTATAAAGTTTAGGTATGAAAAAATGATCAAACAATGAAAATATAAACTGTCCTTTTTGATGAAAACAGAGATTAGTAGTATAGTTATCTATCTTGTACATATATACATACACACGTATATGTATACATATATTCATATAATTTGTCCCTTCTTCCTTTTCTCTTTTCCTCTCTTCTAGTTGTCTTTTCCTTTTGAGCACTTTCTTTCCCTTTCATTTTCAGTCTCAGTTCCTTGCATGCTGGCCCAGTGTTGTCAGGAAGGTTACTGATCTTCAGCCGCCATCTGTGGGGGCTGTGGATAAATGGAGAAGGCTGGCAGGGCAGCAAGTGCTCAAAGGGGGCATAGATAGCCAGCGACACTGGGTTTGAGGAGAGCAGGGGCCTGTGAGTGAGAGGTCAGGGTGGGCTTTGGGACATCAAGGCCCTTGCAAGATGGGGAGCTGGGAGCTGGCAGAGGTGGGAAAAAAGGGGAGTCACCGTTTGGAAGTAGAGTTCCTAGGATAAGGTGACTGACCAGCCACCAAGTCAGCCTCTGCCTTCTTTTGATATTCTTTTATGGCAAAACAAACTCCTATATACTATCCCTCAAAGTTACTGTTGATTTTATTTCATCTTTATACTTCATTTTTATTTTAGGAATGGCTGGGAAGCTCAACTTGCCCTTTGGTATTCTTTGTCCCTACATCTCTTCAAGGACACCTGAGGCCAGCGTGGACATCGGTTGGCCTCAGGAAATGTAGGAGCAGCAGGCAGCTGGGCAGGACAGGAGGGAAATCACCAGGCACAGAGGTGTGGAGAGGTGCTGTCCACACTGGTGCTGGGCTCTGCGCTGCCCACACCTCTCTCTCCCACACTTGCTCCCTGGACACCCTAATCTTCTCAGCATGAATGGAGCTGACCTGACTTGGAGGGAGGTGTGGAAGAAGAGGTACCCTTGTTCCTTCAGTAGAGCTCACATGGATTTGTGTTGCTTTACATCTCTTCTGAAACCTTGCAGGGTACAAATTGGGAATAAATAAAAATAAATTTATCAGCACTTTCCGAGTTTATACAACATTTCAGGGGAGGCTGTGGAAGTGCCTCTCTGAGGACCTGTGGTCAGGGGTCAAGGCGTGCATGAAGATGAAGATGAAGATGAAGATGACAATGATGACTTCTGCCATCGTTTGAGTCTGTCCCATTGAGCAGAGGCTCAAGACAGGCATCTTCATAAAGAGAAGACATAGTCACTGCTAACATTCCCAAATGCTAACTGGGGCCTTGTCAGCAATCTGTCCTGTACTTGGATGACTTCTTCAAGATGGGGACCCATATCATCACTTCCCAGGTGATAAGACTGAGGGATGCTTAGCAGGAGTTATGCACCAAGGACACACACGGAGCTGGAGATTGGGAATTGGAACCTAAGAAGCTTGGCTCCAGAAGTCTCATTTAAAGCAGGGGACAGAGTCACCTGTCTTGTTTGCTTGGAGAAAGGCAGAGCTGCTATTAGATGTTTGGGAGACACTGTTTCATCCGTTCAGAGGCTGCTGGGGGCAGGGTTGTTTGCTCTGGGTAGACTGGCAGCTCACGGGGGTGGGGCTTGGGCTCACTGAACTGCTCTGCCAAGGCCCTGGTGCTTTGGCCTTCTGTGCGTGGTGTTTTTGGCTACAGAGAATCAAGTGCAGCCAGTGTTGGCAGAAATCCTCTGCCCAGAACTTATAGTGAGCCCTCTTTTCATTACTCAAGATGTCAAGCAGAATAGAGAAAGAGGTGTCTTCTTATTGGTCAAGTGATGGTTTCCTACCGTTTTATTCAGAGAGTAGTGACTTGGAGTAAATTTTGGCTGGATGGCTTGCTAGGCCAGTGGCCTACACCAAGGCCAGAGTTCTCTGCTTTTCTGACCTCTTGCTCTAGGATAATCCAGCACGCATGCAGTGGTTTCTGATGGTATTCCTCGTCTGTCTTACATGGGCAGGCTCAACCCATGTCCATTAGCGAGACCTCCAAGGCCCTTCCAGGCATAGACTGTGAGAGGGACAGATGACAGAAAATAGATGTGATGATTATGGCTTGCTGTCAACTTGCCTGGATTGAGGGATGCCGAGAAAACTGGTACAATTTACTTGTAGGTATGTGCGCTGTTTCCAGAGAAGACCAGTGTGTGGCTCAGCAAACTGTGGGAAAGCTCACCTTCCAAAGGACTGGGGTCCAGATGGAATGAAAACAACAGAAGGAGTAAGATTTTTTTTGTGTCTTTTTGAAACAGGGTCTTGCTATGTGGTTCAGGCTGGCCTTGAGCTCACTTTGTAGCCCAGGCTGGTCTCCAACTTGCAGTGATCCACCTGCCTCGGCCTCCTGAGTGGTGAGATTACAGGAATACACTGCCATGCTGGGCTTAGAGAGGATAAGATTTTTCTCCTCTCTGATCTTTGATTGGGTGTAATTTTTTTCTTGTGGCTGTTGGCAGAAGACACCAGAGTCTAGACTCTTTAGTCTTTGAATATGAACTTACACCAACAACCCTCCAGGGGAAATTTCAGGCCATTAGCATCTGACTGGGGCTGCATCATTGGTCCCTCTTGTTCTGCAGCGTCCGACTTCGCAGGTTGAGCAGCTACTGGACTCCTTAGCTCTCCAGTGTGCAGATGGCCGTTGTGTCACTACCTAACCCTGATCGTGTAAGATGATCTAATGGATAGTGCCTAATAATGATATATATCTTATTGTTCCTGTTCCTCTGGAGAACCCTGAGGCTCTTGGGATTTCCACTTCTGCCCCCTTCCCTGCCTTTTGTTAACCACGTCACCCAGGTCTCTTCCTATTCATTATCTGCAAATGCCTCTTCCACCCTGCCATCCATTCTCCCTATTCTCTACTCTTACAATCATTTTTGCTCTGGCCTCAAAGTTTACAACGCAATAGGTCCCTTAGGTTGTCACTAGACTTGCAAATGACAAAACACTGTGTTATCAGGAGACCCCACCTGTGCTGGTTATGAAATAGCCAGTAAAATCTGTGAGTGGTGTACTTAGCTGGAGAAGTGAGCATGAGCCCTGTTTCATATCAACTTCTTAAGATGGGTCATTAAGTACCAACGTATACTTGAAGACTTGTGCAATTTTCATTTCCTTCACTTTGACCAGTGGAACTCTTCAATTGTAGTTGATTTCTGCCACCTCTGCTATGTAGAAAATTAGAGAAGAATGGACATTACCTTGCTCTGGTCTGAACATTTGGAATTCCACCTTTGAATTGAGGAAAGTTACTTACCCTGTGCCTTCACTCACACTGCGTTTTTTTTCTTCTAGGAGGACCATGAATAACTTTCAGTTACTTTTGCCATAAGGAAGGTTGTAAACTGAGCTTCTCAGCCCTGGTAATATTGACATTTTTGTTGGATAAGTTTCTTGTAGAAGGCTGTCCTATGCACTGTAGGATATTTAAGGACCACCTTTGATCTTTACTTACTAGACACCAGTAGAGCTGCCTCCATTTCCTCCAGTGGTAACAATTAAAATTGTCCGTAGATATTGCCAATCACCCTCCTTCGGGAAAAATTTTCTCCCTACTAGAGAGCTACTGGAGTGGCTTCATGGTCATTAATTTTACATGATGTCAGAAGGAGAACACACATATTATCTCTATCATTGCTTACCGGGCTCCCTGAAAGCCTGGCCTCCTGTAGGAAGCATGCATGTAAATGTGGACTTCACTGTTCACTAGTCTCAAACACAACCAGGCTGACCTATAAGAATATGGCCTTGTGGGAAATTTTCCTCTGGACAAATTAGCAGACATATTGAGTATCAAAAAATGATATACTAGATGATTCACAAAATTGTCATTGAGGTATACTGGGAAGTATACTAGGGTAAGCAAGATAACAGTTTCTATTCTTAAGATTCTTTTTTCTAATGGTGGAGAAAGACATGCACATAATTAATACAAAACGTGGTCATGGTGGGGACATGGCTGAGAGATATTTAAAAGTAATGTGTGTTTAGGCATCACCTTGACGCTGTCTAGTTTTATACACTGCCACACTTGGCACCTCCAGGTATGTCCAAGAAGGCAGGCTAGATGAAGAAACTATGACTTTAGGTTTAAAAAAAATTGTAAAAGAAACGCAGGGTTCCTACCACCCTTCATCAGCTTCCTCAAATATCAATATCTTATATAACCATAGTATAATTATAGAAACTGAAAAATTAATGTAGGCCTGGTACTATTGACTAATTTATCAATTTTATTTGAATTTCATCAGTTATCTCACTATTCCCTTTTCCTTGTTTTGGATCCATTCTGAGATGCCACAGTACACTTAGTTGTCACATCTTCTTTGTCTCATGAAATCAGTGACAGCTTTAGTTTTTCATGACTTTGACACTTTCATGTAGACTGTCCCCTGATTTGGGCTTTTCTGATGTTTTCTCATAATTAGATTGTTCTGCATTTTTGGCAAGAATCCCACAGAAGTGATGTCCCAGGGTATCCTGTGAAGAGGTGCGTCATGTCAATGTATCTTATTACTAATGATGACATCGTTGGTCACTTGGTTAAGACAGTGACTGTCAAGTTGATCCACTGTAAACTTAACATTTTTTCTTTGTGACTAATAAGTATCTGGTGGAGAGACAGACATACTGCAAGGCTGCTGGATTGTCCTGGGCCCGTCACAGTTTCACCTGTCCAGTGTAACCTCCATCAGTGGTTCTTGCCTGTCGCAATTGCTGGAGTGCGTTTACTTAATGATGATTTTCTGCTTCCGTTGTTTCTTTCATGTTTATTAATTGGAGTTTTGTTGTAGAAAATATATTTCTGCTGAACACTGGGATACACACCTTATCATTCCAGATCCTGTGGAAGCTGAGACGGGAGAAAAGCAAGCTCAAGGCCAGCCTGGGCAACAGTTTTGAAAGCCTGTCTCCTAATAAAGTAAAAAGGATTGAGGATGTAGCTCAATAGTAAACCATGGGTTTCAATCCCTAATATTGAAAAAAAATTGTTTCTTCTCTTCCATTTGTTGATTTAGCTACTTATTTCAGAATGTATTCATGTCCATTTATTGCATTAAGCCCATAGGTCACCTCTAAATCCTGCTGCTGTAGCTGTGAATTCAGTCCTACTTTATCTTTTTCTAGATCACTACCATAGCCTCCTCACTGGTATCCTTGCCTCCAGCCTTCTGTCTTTTAAGGCTGACAACATGTCCACCCGAGGCAGTGTAATGCCAGTCTCACTGTGTTATAACCCCTCAGTTTCTATGTTTTGCCTGTGAGACACTTTGAATGGTAACATAAACTAATGACAACTAGCATTTGTGAACATTTGCTAAGAGCTTTAGCAGCACTAGTCACCGAATCCTCACAATACCTGCACTAATTGAGTAGTATCACCCCAAGTAGCAGCAGCAGTATTCCCACAGTGCAGATGGAGCAACTGAGGCACAAAAGCGTTAGTAACATGCTCAGCATTGTTAAATGTTGAGCTCACACTCTCAGCTACTAAACTCTACCTTTTGCTAAATAGACCCTGAGTGATCTGATGGTAGCTGCCTCTTCTGCTGCATTCTGCACCAGTCCTAGCATTCTTTGTGCTTCCCATAAACTGTACTTGCAACAGATGTAGGATTTCTCACCCAGTGTTGCTGAGAGTCCAGATGACATTTTGGCTGCAGTGGTGGTAGAGACATCAGTAGCGGCAGAAGGAGCAATTTTATAAGTAATATAATTGTCTAAATAGTGGCCGACTCCCTTACCATTGTTATAAGTCTACTAGCTCAGGATAGACCTCAAGACTGTGATGGTGACTTTCTACCTGAAGTTTCTTCATATTTCTCTTTTAACACTCAGAGCAGGTTAAATCTGAAAAATTCTTCCCAAACTTCCAGTGTGTGACAATGCCTTTCTCATCAGATCCCCTTAGTGGGACCATAACATGTTAGTTCTACTTCAGATCCACAGTGGTATTAACTTTTGGGGCAAGATCAGGAACTATAACCAGTTATATGTCCTCAGTGCCTGGAATGTTGCCTTCTGCGTGACATGTACTGAATTTGAGGATTCACTGACTGATAACTACATATAAGAAATGAAGAATAATAAGTCTAATGCAAGTTAATAAAGCCCCCAAATTCATTATCTAAAACCCTTTGGGTCATATGTGCTTTAACAACAAAATGTTCAGGTTTTAGCAAGATTATGGTGTATAAGCCCTGTGATTCATACTATCCCTAATGAGGTCTGAGAAGCATTCTGTAATTAAAGGAATTGGTGTTTTAGTCATAGTATATAAACATATTCTAAATGCAGTAAGTAAACATTTTAAATAACCTCATGGTAAGTTTTATTGATAGATTTCAAAAAGTGGTTTTCCCCCACTTTCTTAGATTTTTTGCTTTGGAATTGCGTATAAAGGACTGAGGACTGATATTAAGGTATCAGTAGATGATACAAGCAGGTCCTAACATTTTTTTCCTTAGAGTTGAGGTTAAAGGGACTTCTCGAGATTGGAATGCTGAGATTGCTGATAGTCATGGACAAGGAAGTTTACCTAGTCATGGGCTGGGAACTGAGATGACAAGATGAACAGGGCAGTCAGAAGCGACTACAGCCACCTAGAAGAGAAGTCCCAAGGACCTGACTTGGGGTACTGGTTAAGCGAGGGCCTAATTTGATGAATGGTGTTTCAAACAAATAAGCATAGAACCGGAAGGAGAGGCGTGGCAATCTGACAAGTCAGATGTTCTCAGGCTCTGTGTTTCATGGTTTGGGAGAATGCTGATGCCTTCAGTAGAGCTAGAGTAGAGGGTAGGTGGGCTGAGGACAGAAAAGACGCACTCCAGCCTCTAGCACAGCCTGTAGCTACTGAAGTAGAAATAAGTTTTGAGAATAAAAGAGTGAATCTGAAACTGCTTCTGAAATAATGTGTGGCAGGCAGATTCTTGTTATTGGTCATAGACAATTCTGCTATTATCATTCTATGACTTTCAACCATCCTGGTCACTAACCTTTAATTCCCTGCTGCCCAAGGCCAAGGCAGTTCTGAAACCAGTGTTTACCCAGGTGTCCAGACTGATCTGTCTCCAAGTCTTCCAGAAAACTGTCACTTTGTACTGTCAGCCTATAAATGGTCACTTATTTCTTAAAAAACAAAAGTTTTGTCTCCAAGTGAGTGATTGGAACCCCAATTTCACTTGGGGATGAACATTTCTTTGGTGACTAATAAAGTTGGAGAAATAGAGGACTGAGTGGATATCATGTCAGGCTTGGGTAAGTCATAAAACTCATGGTTAGGTTTAGTAGAATTATACAGCTGAAAATAAATAGTCACAGAGGGGAAACTTACCCTCTCTGCCTCCCAGTCAGAATGGCTGTCCTCACAGCTATAGGGCTTGCGAGCTCTTCTCCTTTCCTCTGCTTGTGCGGAGGTGATGTCCACCGGACTTCCCACTCCTCCTGCACCTGCTGTTCAGGGAGCTCCTTGTTAGGCCTTCCCCTGAAGGGCTGCCTCAGGCTGAACTGAGTGGTCCAGAGTGGCCCCTAAACTTCTTGGAGCAGATCAGTTAATTTCTCAAAGGCCATACAAGGAATTAGAAGGCTTCAGTTCATGGGGTCATGTTAGAGTTTAACTCTGAGCCCTGCTCTATGTCTGACTTGCATTGGAGTGTTGGTACATCTGGGATAATGGAAGGAATGTACCAGAATCCCAAAGGGGGTTAAGTACCCCTAAGTCTCTGATTGTCAGTCCAAGGGGCTGAATTAAGGGGTGGTGACTGCAGCTCTGTTGATAGTGTCTTTCTTGGAGATTGATAAGAGATGGAATGAGTTCAGTAGGAAATCTATAAACTTCCTTATTTTGGCTCACTGACTCCTCCCTTTCTATTTGATCTCCAATCCCTGACTGGTCCCAGAACCTCTTTTGGATCCTAAACTGGCCAGGGTGGGGTAGCAGAAGCAGCTTCCCTAAAATCTCATCTCTCTCCCAGGAAGCCCTTGAAGAAATCCTGCAACAGAGTTTCTCTGCTCTCCTATCAAAGAGAAGGGTTTAATTCACTTGCTTATAAATAGGTGCTGTTTAGTAATTAAATCTGCTGGGACACTGGGACTAGAAGCATACTACAGGGTTCTTGTTGATAAATATTACATGGAAATGTAATTCTGCCAACTCCTGAAAAAAGGATCCCCTATTGTTCTCTCAATGAGACCAGCTACATAAGAACTAGACGAGAGAGTTGAAATACTGGTGAGAAGTTATGATTGTAGATCAGTCTTACAGTGTGACATCATCAGATGTAGTTGTTGGATGTTAGCTTGAAGACTCCACAGCCCTCTAGTCTTGCATGTATCTTGGGGAGCAGGGCAAGGCAGAGGGGCCTGGCTAGGGTGTGCTGTTGCTATGGGTTCATTTTACACAAGAGTCCTTCGGGCATGCCCTGGGATGGTCTCAGAGGAAAAGTCTGACCCTTGAGTGTGTGCTGGTGATTACATCATGCAGAGTCCAGCCAGGGAAAATAGGGCCAACCATACTATTTCACATTTAAGAGACTGACATAAGGAATTGGCTTCAAAGGTATAGCAAGGATTGAAGAAGTAATGGGAAGAGAAGAAGGTGGGTAATAGTGAGATAGTAGAAGGGAAAAGAGCTTAGGATCTGAGATTAGGGAGCCGCAAATTCCCCTGTGCTCAAGTCTGCAGCTGAGTCCACAGCCGTGCTGCTGGAACTGTCAAGAGCCACTTCAGCTGCCACTGGAGGGGCAGGACTGGGAATTACTCCATCCCACTGCCAATCCAACAATGTCAGCCAGTGCCAGAGCTCTGTGATGTCTGAGCAAGAAACAGGGAGCTTTTCCTTTTTGTCACTTCTGATCTCTCTCCAGTGCCTTCCTGCTGACTGGAAGTTGCAGGAGAATCTGTGAAGTGCAGTTTGCAGACTCCCAGCCCCAGTGGCAAGGAGAGTAGGGATGGTCTGTGGAACTAAGAGGCAAAGGACAAATAAATGATTGAGAGCTCTTATAAAACAGAGGAAGTAGAAACTAAGAAAAATTCCTAGGTTGGTTCAATGATGAGGGCACATTCAGGATTTAAACATATCCATTGTGTCCTGAGATGTACTTTTGTTTTTCTACAGGTCTTTAGAAAGCAGAGATTGGAGCTGGGAAAGACAATATTCTACCCAGGGCAGAAATCTCCTTTGCAGTGCCTGGATAAGGTGTCCCTTTAGCCTTTTCATGAACATTTCCAGTGACAAGAAGCCAGCTACCTCAGCGAGACAGCCAGTTCATCTCATTGCCGGGCAGTTGTGTTCACTGGCGAGTGCTTTATTGTGATTACTTTTGTCTTCAGAGAACCTGTACTGGCTTCTTTTTTACCCAAAGCCAGATGCCAGCACAGAGAACCTCAGGGACTATTTTAAAGAACTACTATAGGTAGTTGAGCTGCCTTTTCTTAGCTTTGGGGATCTCTATGCTATGCAGAAGAGAAGGGCTTTGGCTTCTGCCTTAGTTAGGAGTAGAGTTTTCCATAACAGGACTCTTCTACCTCCGTCCCAAAAGAAAAGTGGCTCACATAAATTTTAGAACTTGGGGAATTCGGTACAGAGTAAGTAGGGTGCTCTGCCTCATTGAGTTTTCAGGGACCCAGTCTCCTCCCACACTTCTTTCTTGCCATTCTGAAGGTATAACCCTCATCCTTTTAGTCCAAGCTAGCCTCTTCAGGAAGAGAGAACTGGAGTTAGGATTTGAATCTTTTACTTTCATTTAAATGGCCAGAACTTGATTATAGGATTATGATCTATTACAAAGAAGTCTGGGAGATATATTTTTTTTATTTTAAAGAGAATAAAACAAAAGAGGGCAGAACAAAGCATATCAGAACAGAACAGCATAAGCAACATAGCACTTTACAATAAGACAACTCGACATTAACAGTAGCTATCAAAATATCTCTTTCTCTGCTATAGTTGAGCATAGTTTCAAATACAGTAATATCAAACATACCAAAATGGTATAAAACTATTCAAAAGAATGAAAGAATTACAGGACATTCTGAACTGATTAACAGAGAATGATCAATGGCTACTATAATATCTCATTTTCAATAAAAATATTTGTTTATACTATCATATATATTAAAATCCCAATAAGACACAACATGATAGAACTGATGCTAATAGCAGAGTAGAAGCATGGTAGGACTTCTTAGCAAGACGATATTAAATCAGCAATGGCTGCCATGTTTGTTTTCTGCAAAACAGCTGTTCATACCATCATGTGTAATAAAGTCAAACAAAACAGATTAAAACCATTCCAACTGATGAATGAAAACTTTGAAAGGCTTCAAAGCAGTGAAATGGGAAATCGTTATTACCACAAAATCTTATATACTCTTACCAACTCTTATACTAGGGAGACTATACGGTATTTACACATGTGAGTTTGGTTTATTTTGTTTATGAGTATGGTCTTAAGTTGTGGCCATTTATTTATAAATATCTCAATGTGATCTTTCTTTATAGCTGAGTAGTACTCCATTGTATAAAAATGCCACAACTTTTTTATCCATTCCTCAGTTGATGGGCACTTAGGTTGTTTCCAAGATCTGGCTATTACAAATTGTGCTGCTATAAACATGGGTGCACATATATCACTGTGGTACGATGTTTTCAGTTCTTCTGGGAATATGCCTAGAAGTGGAATAGCTGGGT
>PVJX010006502.1:0-77471 GCA_004027295.1 Dolichotis patagonum | reverse complement strand
TATAGCAGCACAATTTGTAATAGCCAGATCCTGGAAACAACCTAAGTGCCCATCAACTGAGGAATGGATAAAAAAGTTGTGGCATTTTTATACAATGGAGTACTACTCAGCTATAAAGAATGATCACATTGAGATATTTATAAATAAATGGACATGACTTGAGACCATTCTCTTAAGCGAAATAAACCAAACTCACAAGTGTAAATACCGTATAGTCTCCCTAGTATGAGGGTTGATAAGAGTATATAAAATTTTATGGTAAGCATGAGTCCCCATCTCATAGCTTTGAAGCCTTTCAATGTTTTCAATCATCAGTTGGAATGATTTTATTCTGTTTTATTTGACTATATCATGCGTGATGATATGAACAGCTATTTTGAAGAAAACAAAACACTATGACAGCTATTGCTGATTTAATATCGTCCTTCTTAGAAGTCCTACCATGCTTCTATTCTTCTACTACCATTGGTTCTATCTATCACATTGTGTCTTATTGGGATTTGAATATGTGTGATAGTTTAAACAAAATTTTTTATTGAAAATGAGATATTATAGTACCCATTGATCATTTTCTCTTATTCAGTTCAGAAAGCCCTGTAATTCTTTCACTCTTTGAATGGCTTTATACTATTTTGTTATGTTTGATATTATTGTATTTGAAACTATGCTCAACTATTGCAGAGAAAGAGATATTGTGATATCTACTGTTGATGTCCAGTTGTCTTAATGTAAAGTACTGTGTTGCCTATGTTGTCCTGTTCTGATCTGCTCTGTACTGCCCTCTTTTGTTTTATTGTCTTTAAAATAAAATTTAAAAAAAAAGACATACTGCAATGGAATATCACATTACTTACTGCTAGATACTTAAAATGAGCATATAAGCATTAAAAAATATATAAAGTTAATGTTCACGTACCGAAGACAAAGTTATGCTAAAAAGTCATTATTAAATTAGTGAATAGTCCATAAGAGACAAAAATGAAGTCACTCAATACATTGCAAAGATATGGTATGTTAAAACTTTTGGGGGCCTTAGATGACAAGTTCATCATTCTTGTTTTACTGCTGAAGAAACTGAACCCTTGGTAGGTTAAGTAATTTGGCTAAAATTATCCAAAGGATCATTATCAGAACTGGGATAAGAAGAGATGTCTGTTATCTAAGATTGCTAGAATACAAAGGCTCGATAAGATGAATTGTACATTTTTATTCTAAGTTTATAAGTCCTATCTTTCAGCTCTTTTGTTTTTTCATACTCTAATTCTAATCTGCTTGTATTTTAACCTTTCCACTAGGACAACTTAAATCATTTTTTTCACAAAGGGAGCCATTTGGATATAGAAAAAGAGTAAGATGGGGAGATGCAAGGACACTAAGAGAGAGACTATGTGAAAGGAGGCACAAGGGGAAGAGAAGGGCCATGACACCTCTGAATTAAGGACAACTTCCCTGACCGCTGATCCCCAGCTCGGATGGGCATCTGTAGCAATGCCCCCTCTCCTCGTCTAGAATACTGTTACACCCCTCTCTCAGTTATCGGTAAACATTAGCATACATATTTCTCATCTAAACAGAAAAAACAATTCTACTATTCAAAACCTCTTCCCTTTGCTCCACTTTCTAACAAAGTTTCTTAAAGTGTTGTATATTCACTCATGTCAACATGCCCTCTTGCAAATCTTTCTGTCAAAACCAAGCCTTTGTTCCCCTGTTCCCCCAATTTTAATTGATCAAGGTCACCAGCAGTCTACACACTGGTAACCCCCTGTCCCTGCTCAGAGGTTTCAGCAGACTGTCACTGTTACGGGACGCATTCGATCACTCCTCCCCATGTTTGCTTCAGTGGGTTTCCAGAACAGCTGAATCTGCTGGATTTAATCCTGAGACACTGCTTGCTGTTTCCTCTGCAGGCACCGTCTCAGCTTTCCAACCTTCACCACAGATGTAGCACCTCTGGCATAGATTTTAATCACTCATATCAGTCCCAGTGTCTGAGATGAATCCCATACAAATATCCCTGGGCCTCACTCCTGAATGCCACACTCACGTTGCCTAACTACAGATGCAGCTTTAGTAGTGATACCAAACTTAAAACTTCCTGAAACAAACTCTTGATTATCATCATTAAACCTCTCTCGCGTGCGCAGTTTCACTGTCTCAGTAGATAGAAACTTCATCCTTCCAGCTCTGCAGGCAAAAACCATTAAAGTCATTGTTGATTCATTTTTCTAACATTTCATATACACTCTATGGGCAGATGTCATCACATAGAGCACTTTCAAAATACTCCCAGTCTAAGCTGATGACCTCCAGCAGCCTCTCAGCCTCTCCACGCTGTTGTCACCAGCAAAACCCCACCCCAGATGCCCTCAGTGTGTCTGTGGCATGCCCACGAGAGCTCCTCTCCAATGTGTCAGCTCTTGTCGCTTCTCCAGTTAAAAGCCACCAGTGTGTTCCCATCCAATTCAGGGCCAAGTTGCCACAGTGGCTTACAGGCCCTAATAGCCTGATCCCCGCTTTACTGACATTTTCTCCTGCTTCGTGTCCTCCTTACTTGGCCCCAGATCCACTGCTGTCCTTGTTGCCCCATGACTCCAGCCGTGATCCAGTCTGGTATTTTCCCCCTCCCTATTTGCTCAAAGGACCCTCATGGACAATCTCATCATCGTCCATTTACATTTGTCTACCAAACACCTTGCCAGACAGCGTGCCTTGTTCTCTCCACTCTTTGCTTTTATCCATGACCCTTATTATCACTTAGCATAGAAATGCTGCTGATTTAATAAATACCATGCTTACAGTCATAGCACTTAGAACAAGGCCAGACACATAGCAGACACCCAAGTTTCACTTCTCTCTGGCCTCATGTTTTACAACTTGTTATATTCTACGCAGGAAAAAGACGCCCTAAAATGAAGTAAGTGTCTAAACACCAAAAAGAGGACCAGCTGGAAAGATTCTCCCTGTGCAGCTGATCTGAGTTTGATTTCTTAAAATCTCTTGAGTTTCATCCACTACTGATTAAAATTAATAAAGAACTACAAGCACCACCAGTTCATACATAGTAGTATCATTCATTCACGTGTAGGAACTTTTGCTTTATTTAATGCTACATGGGAATTTTAATATACATAACCCAAGTAAATAGGATGAGTAGCCATTTGTTTCTCAGAGTGACCAGCACCAAGCCACAGGCCTGGTCAGGGCAGCATTAAGATTAAAGGAGTGTAGCATCTCCCACCCCAGGGTGACACATATTTTCTCGTAAATACTGCATTGCAAAATAAGGCTAAGAAAGTGCTACAAAAATCTGTATTTTCCAATTCTTAGTATCTCACATGTATGTTTTGAAATTTCAAATCTGTTCTTTAAATGAAAGTCAAACCTTTGCTTTCCCATTACCATAAAGCTCTGGCTCATTTTGCCATGTCACCCTGGATGAATCCTCACAAAGTCTTACTGTAAAAAAATGGTGTTGATTAATCCAAATAATTTTTAAAATACATTGGGCTCAGTCAGTAAACATAGCCTGGTCATAGGACAATATATATATGAAAAAATGCTACATTTTTCTTTCCATCTTCATACCTCCATTGATATGACCCTGGTCCAAGATTCATGTCTGATTACTGTAAGTCCCTCCTTACTTTGAAATTCTCCCTTTAGTGTTCTAATGGATTCTTACAATCCTCAGAATAAACTCCAAACTCCTTCCCTGGAGAATCTGCTTGAGTCTGCCCTCTGCCCAGCCCCTTGGCCTTACGTCTAACTCGTCTCTTCCCATTCACTCCACTTGAGCACTGGTGGGTTTTGATTGCTTCTGCAACTTCATTGCTGTTGTTCCATTGTGGGCTCGGCACCGGGCCTTGCCGCAGATGCCGGTGCTCTTGCTCTGAATCTTTTCACAACTCTTCCTTCTTTAAGTCTCTATCTGATCAAGTATCACCTTTGATCAAGATGGCCATGACCTTCCCCTTAGCTTGAGCAGATTTTAGATCACTTACAACTTTATTATAGGACTGTGACCTCTCTTTTCTCAGAGGATATACTTAAGAAATCATGCACCTATTCATTTGCTCTGTCCCAGTGGAGACATGAGACTCAGCCTCTTTCCAGTTTTGCCATCTAGGAATGCATCCCTCTGGGATCTGGAAGCCACCCCAGTATCTGTAGGAAGGAAGAAGCTTTACTCTGATGAGAGATAATCTACAAAAAGCAAAGACTTAATCACTTGGCCAGCTCTATCCTCTATCCTCCCATACAACTCTATTTGCTTAACTCAGAACTTACATATTCTGCTGCCTTAATGTCAAGAAACTTGAGTTTGATCTTTCCCTCATGTTGTAGTCAGGGTTTGCAAGGAAAAAATTTAATACGGAACACATAGTTTACAGAATTACTTTATAATAGTCAATCAAAGACTCAAATACGAAAAGTACAGGAAGTCTGTCCACACAAAAGAATTCAGCTAAGGGTCTGGATACCGCAGAAATGTCCTGCATGAGTCCATTTGAAGACCTAAAGCCCATGGCAATGCCTCATGCAAGTCTATTTCATGCATCTGTGCTGGGAAGGCCCAAAGGTCAGTGGTAGAAGCCAAAAAAGTCCATACTAGCAAAATGAAGGATCTGTGCAGGTAGGTTAAGGGTTCTATACTCGAGCCAGGAGGCAATGCTCAAAGTAAGGATCAGGATGTCCCCAAAAATGCACCATAGCCATCCTCAGTGATAATGGGCTCCCGAGCTCCTCCGGGGATGAGAATAGCCTAGTGCATATCAGGAAGCCAGCATGACAAGCTTCTCCAGGAGGTTGAACAGCACACATCTTCCCCCCTGAAGCCAGGAAGCGATGCTCAAGTAAGGATCAGAGCTCCCCCAAAGTGAACCACAGCCACTCTCAGCAACAAGGTCCTGAGCTCCTCTAACAATGAGCACAGCCACATTCATATCAGGACAGAAGTTCAGCAAGCTGCTCAGGAGAGCGAATGGCAAAAGGAGAACCAAAAACACTCAGGAGAACCGATAGCACCACCTCTTCCTCTCCAGCTCTCCTTTCAATGGTGGCAATAATCTTCAGGTGGGCCTTCTACACCAGCACCATGCTAATTCAGTTCAGCTGGGTATTACAAGTTGCCCACCAGTTCAGTCCACCACATCTCACTTGACCAATCTTGACCTCATTGCCATAGTCAGGAATAAAGTCTTAGTTATGTGGTACAGGTGCAGGCGTCAGAGAGTCTGCTGTGACAATCAAGTCTAACACAGACTGTCCTCACCACCCTCACCATGGTGTGATCTCCTCACGCTCTGTGCTTTGCCCTGCTTTACTTTTCTTCGTAGCACTTGCAACACTGTTTTGTCTTCCCGCTAGAAGACGAGCTCCACAAGTTTAGTGATTCTGTTTGTACCTAATCTCCATTATATTCACAGGACATTGAATTGCACATGGTGTGTTATAGGCTTGCAATAGCCCCAAACTCATGAAAAGTAGGGAGGGAGGGCAGGGTTAGAAATTTCTTTTTTTAAACCTGAGCATCGAAGACAAAATGTAGAAAAAGATTCTCGATTTTCTGTTCTGCTTGCCCTGATTTCTTTCATACTTCCTGAATGCTCAGAACTTTTTGTCTGCAGTTTGAATTGCCTATGTGTCTTAATTCTACAGAGTTCTCTGGTTTACATTGGGTTGGAATTAAGTTCTCTGCCCCACATTCATCACCTTTCCCCATTGGAAGCTGCGAGGGCATAGGAGGAAAGAGCCAATGTCGCCCAAAATAATCCAACCTTCTCTGAAAGCAGGCAGTCACTTCCATTCCTTCTCTGTGAGGATACGGAGACACTCTCACCTGACACTGCATCTTCTCGGCCACTCCTTCATTGTCCAGCAAGACCAGGAAACTCTACCCACTTCTCACCTAACTGTTTACAGTGTTGGATCTGAGCTACTGCAGGAAAGTGCATGCATCCTTTTGTTCAAGGAATATCATGGCTTCCTGGGCATGAGGCTGTCAACGGTCAACAAAAGCTGGAGCACCTTCCCTGTCCTTCTGGGTCCACCATGGAGCATCTGTGTTTATAGTGAGGAGACACTAAGTGGCACAGCAATATGAGCTGAGGTTAGGAGAGAGGAATTAAGGAGGTAGGAGCAGAGAAACCTAACCAAGCCCAAGGATGAGAGGAGAGTGGCACCTACGAGATAAGTGAGAGGGATCCAGTAAGCCAAGAGTATGTCACAGGAAAAGGAGACACAAGTCAACAACTAGAGGAAGTAGTAGAAACCCTGAAGGGAATTCATTGAGTACAATGGTAGCAGACAGTGAGAGATACAGATGATACTACTAAGTACAAAGCAGGCATACTTGGGCATTGAAATACAATGTTATATAATTTGTACATTTGGGACAAGTAATGGCATTAAGGGTTATTAAGATTTCTCCCCTTCAAAAACAGAATTCTGGCTGCATTGGAAGGGTACAAAACTTGAGCTAGAAAAGTCATTTTTAGAGAAGTTTTAGTAAATCAAGGTAACTGCAGGTGTGAGTAAGAGACTGGGGTCAAGAGCAATGGATGAATGTCAATCACGATAGAATTTGAAGTTTAGATGTGGAGGACAAGGGGTAGAGAGGGAGAGGTTAGATTTGGTTTCCAGGTTACTACTGGGTCTTGATTCACTGAGATGAAAAATGCTGGCAGAAAAGCAAGGTTTAAAGGAAGGCATAGCATTAACTTGTTTTATTCCAGGTATTTAATTCTGACCTATATCCTCTCACTCCCCAACCCAGGTAGGGAGAGAGTCTAAATTTCAAGGTTACCTATGTGTAAGATACTGTGTTCATACTTACCCAAGCTGCCAATTATACTTCCTAAGCTGCCTTCCAGTCATCTATTATTGATATCATAGAAAGGTCTGCAATTCTGATGCTGGAAATTGATGGGTAGGACCCTCCTGGTTGCAGCAAAGCTTGAGGAACATACAGGCACCCTTTGAAACTGAACCTTGATGGGAGGCCATGGACCTCTGCCTTGCTAGCCTCTTAGTGGTATAGATTTCGAGATGTGGTTGCTTTCACACTTGATTTTTTTTTCCCTCTCCTTTCCTTTTTCTGATGATGCAGATCTTAGAAATGCTATGGATGGAGGAAAAGGAAATAAGCTCCCACAGAGAAAATACTAAAAGGTGTCAGCAACTCTTTCCTCAAACAGGAGTGCACAGCGGGGAGTTATTTTTTTATATCTTACAAAAAATAGTATATAAAATGTAGTTAGTGAGGCAGCCACATTATACTTGCTGGATACATTTTGGACTCATTATTTCCTCTTTGGAACACTGGATATTTTATTCATTTTGAAGGGCTCGCAATGGGCAAAGGTTAGAAAACAGGAAGGGTAATAGTAATTCAATGCTCCACTTAGAACACAGGTAGGTCCGAAGGGCTAAAAGGCAGACAAGGACTGTCGTGCTGAGTCAACCAGTGAGGAGCTGATCAAAGGAGACTATGGGATCTTTAGCTTTTAAATCATGCTTATTTGTACAGTGGAGATGAACTGCCTGAAACAAAAAGAGCAAAGAGTAAAAATCATCAAGGGCCGTGGAGTGCTTTGGGTCATAGATAGTTTTGTGGGACTGGGAAGATCCAACTTCCACAAGAACAATGAACATGAAAGGGGAATCTAGCAAATATTCAATTTGCATGTCCTCATTGTGCATATATATATATATATATATATATATATATATGCAGAATTAGGTCATTTTAAAGTTATATAAAGATAGAAAAATAGAAATATTAATGTAAGCATACTATCTATGTAAAGGAGTATATATTTCTGCTTTTTCTTAAATGTTCCCATTTTTCCTATATATTTTAGTACTTAAACTACAGTAATGCTCATGCCCTCTTTACTGGTGTTGTAAGAATTAGAAACTTAAATGAAATAAAATAATTTAAATTACGCTCATCCTTTGGAAGTTTAGAATGACTTCTTGTGTTAGTTGTTTCCAACAATTCACAAAGGAAGGATTCTGGACTGGGAATGTAATGAGCTCCTGTGTAGCTTTATTTTAATTAGCAAACTGACATGAATGAGATCCGATTATAAAGTCATCTAAACCGGAGACCAAGGCTATGTATAAATCTAGGAAATCTAGGCACCATTCAGCAAAACAATGCCTAAAATGTTTTTGTTGTCTTCTTACACTATTTCTCTCATGTCCAACCTAAACCTGTGTCACAGACTGACTATAGATGATGGTGAGTGACCCTCACACCAGTAATTCAGGAATTTAAAAAAATTATATGTAACTCACTGAGGTCTTGGAACCTCAGTACTTTCTCGTCTTCAAATTTTCTCATTTTGCTACAGGTTCAATTCGCTTTCAGCATACAGAATTTGGCCTTATTCTCCAGATAAGCCATTCACAGGGTGGGCAAAGTAGAGAGTGGAGAAGCCTGATCCTCGATACTCTCGGGTCAGAGTAAAATGGATAATCTCACTTCATGTTCGGCTTGTGTCTGCAATATAGAGTTTTACTGAACTGGCTAGGTAAGAAATCTGGAAGTGGGCAAAGTAGTAAAGTTGATCTAAATATTCATCCCAGTACTCATTACTAGGTCACATGTGCTAATTTTGTGAATATTTGAGACATTGGCAGTTCTTACCAGGGTCCTGACTGAGGTTGGAATTACTCTCCATAGCAACAGCCAAGTCACCTCTTCCCTCTGCACTGTCCCGAAGGACGCATGTGTGTAACGGGTATGGGAGTATCTATCTATACATTTTATATGCTGTCTCTTTTTATATCAATTCTCTGATGAAGGGAAATCTTCTCTCTCCCTCTTAGTGTTGCATAGAGTAGGGACCTGCAAGAGTGGCCGCTTAATTCAGAAGTCACTTTATATACTAGGGGTTTGTTTGTTTGTTTGTTTGTTGACTCAGGCACCTGTTGAAGCACACTTTTCCTTACCTAGGTACAGTATTTACTTTTGCAAAGTTCAGAAACTTAGTTAAATGTTTTCTATTTTAAAAAGAATCTCCATAAAACCTAAGCTTATACAGACCAATATAACAGCAGCTCTTCTATTAATAAAAGCAGAGATGACTAAAATAGGCATGACTCTAAAAATAGGAAAACTCTCCACAATGACAAGTCTACAAATTTAAGCAAATCAGACATTTCCTAAGGAATAGATTTGCAAGAAAATGCATCTTACCAGGGCTTAGCATCATTTAACCACCGGGCCTGCATCATGGGAATATTCTCAGTTTCCTGGGGCAGCAGAAAGATGTACTACTTTTATGACTGAGAATGCTGCATATGAGAATTTAGTGTTGAGGACAATATCTCAGTACACTGGATGAGAAGAATAAATAAGAGCTAGTGGAAAGCAAGATAATGGAAAGAAGACAAGACAATGGAAAGGAAAGAGATACATACTGGAAAGAAGGAAGGGATTGAGGGAGGGGAGAACAAAAAGACCAAGATAAGGAATGAATAAGAAAAGAGCGAAAGATGGGAGAGGGAAGGAGGATGCTCAAATTTAAAAAGGAACAGAGGAGTTAACTTTAAAACACTATAAAAAATATTTAAAAGTAAAATTCAAAGAAGTATAATATTATCAGTTATGACAGGTCTCCCAGTCTAAGATCACATAATTTTTCAGGGAATAAAACAAGTCAGAAAGGATTCTGAAGTTTGGTAGAGCTGAGTATTCTGGTTAAGTTGGAAGGAAGGGTTGAATGGAAGGTATAGGAGTAGGGAAAAAATAAAGAAATAAGAACTGAGATAAGTCAGGTACACATACAAAGTAACTGTGATGAAAATGATCATTCTGAATATTTAAAATGTACCAATAAACTTAATTAATAAAAATAAATAATCGTCAAGGAACTGCCAAAAAAATCCAAACAGCAAGAATTTGAACAAGGAGTTAAATTGCATTGATTCATTTTAAATGATGAATCAGTGATTTAGTAAACTATTACCTGTTTCATTTGAAGTAAATAGCACTTTATGATTGGGAAGTTTGATCTGGTGTTAACATTAATGCAAGCTGACTTCTTTCCTTTCACAACACTAATACGCAATTTATGTTACTCAGCCCTTGTCACCTCTCAGTCCAATACGGTGTTGCCAGGAAAGTATAAACAATCTATAAGGTTAAACCACCTAGGTAAAAGAAAATGAGGAGCATTTATTTTCAAAGTTATATCAAATAATATTCAGATAATATTTACTATGATAATGTCTGTTAATGGAAAAGCTTTGGGAAATAAATATAAGGAAATAAGCAACTAGGTAGATGATCACACAGAAAGTAAAAAGTTTTAACATCTCTCAAAAGCTATTAGTTTTATGGTCTGCTTTCTGCAATGTGATGTTTGAACAGATGTTATTTCTATCAGTGTTTCTACAATCTTCAGGATTACAGCAGGAAACTGCAGTATACATCCCTACCGGGCACTACTTCAATTGTAAACCAAATATGTCATATTACTTGCCACAGACTTTCAAAATAGCTTCCAGCTTCTCAGAGGCTAAATCACACTCTTGATTAAACTACAAAAGATGATTTTATCCATATTAAGATTTTAATGCTTTGATATAAAAGTATTATAATAACCAGCTGGAATCATAGCCTGACATTTTTCAATTACAATATATGCTGACCACAAGAAAATGGTTGTACTTATCATCTGAGTTTTCATCTTCTTCATAACTTTGGAAAACTGAAGATGTCTGCAAAGACAGAATGTATTTGCTCTTTTACTAGAGTTTAGTCGGATTGTTTTCCTGGAAATGTCTTGTGTCCTCATAGGATTTGAATCTGGTTGCTCATGAAATTCTGTGACTGATATGAAGCTAACCAGTGTCAACCACTAGAACTAATCCATCACATATAGTTGTCATAGCACAAAGAATGTCAATTATCTCTCACAAAGTAACTGAGATGGCAAAATCGATCCAAGAAGGTGCAGTAAATTATCTTCTAAATATAGCATGAAAAGCTAGAGTCTGCGGCTTTCTCAAAGTTGCTTCCCTAAAGAAAAGCCAAATGACAATCTGTTAGACAACTCACCAGATACAGAGATTGGAGGACCTGAGTAATGGCCTGATAAAAAATGGGAAAATTCTAATGAGTCTCAAATAGAAGAATACAAGTACATTGCACAGGTGAAGGGAAGGAGTAGCTTTCATTTATGAGGCACCTAATTTCTTATGGCTCACCGAAGTGGGTTTTACCTTAGTTTTCTAATTTGAGAAAGTAAGAATAGTCATCAATCAGGAAGTTGTTCAATTCCCAATTCATAACAAAATTTTACTTTGAACGTGTGGGATTTATGTAGAGGGATTATGAAAGAATCCAAAGCACAGTTTTAAGCCATACTTCAGGTTTCTAGGTAAAAGCCTGGGTTAGAGTATAAAAGCACTAAAATATTTTATTAGCACTTTGAAATAGAAAGAAAACTTGTATTTAATTCTACTTCCGGTTTAAAGATTTCCACAGGAAACTTGACCATTAGAAGAGATTCTAAGAGATCCACTATCGGTTGTAAAATGTGTAAATCAAGAATTTTGTGAATATGTACAGCAGAAATCATGGGAAGTACATCTCAAAATATACTTTACTCTTCTATTTTGACTGATAGAGTTTAGTTTCAATTAAGATTATTTTGGTAGCTTTATATTACTAATGTTGTAGTCCATTTCAAAAATTGGTGAATTTTGTTCTTAAGAATTGGGTAGTATTTCATGGGACTAACTGGGTTTTAAGATTTAAATATTAAGAAACATTGTGTATTTACTACACATCTGTTTTCTTTCTTCATCTGCCAATAAAGTGACCAAGAGAATGGACACATTAACTTTCCAAGGCAGTGTGGTTTGCTGTGGAGACAAAGAACCAGATCATTGGTAATTGGCTTTTCCGCACAAATGAGCCACAAGGCTGTCACAAACTCATGACACTGCTGAATCCTATGATTAGAAGGGGTGTGAGTGAAGGTGAAGGAGATTTTGAACCTCTGCAGAAACTATTGTTTTAAGTAACAGAACAACTGAATTATGCCCCAAGGGCCCAGAAGTTTCAGATATTCTAGTCTTTCAGGCTCAGGTTAGTGTTTAAGAAATATGCTTAATAAATAAAAGGGCCTTATGGCTTCCCAGTGGCCATTTAAGAAACTGACATACAAACTCTTGACTCTAGGCTGATGAGGTGTTGTTGTAGAAAAAAAAAAATACCTACAAAATGCTCTCACTCAATACACTATTCTGTTGAGAAGCATAGAAATACAGAAGGTACATGTTTGACCTTGGTATTTTGAAGACTGCCAAGAGCAATATTCCCTTAAATTTTCTCCTCCTAATTAGTACAAGCTGTCTCTTCCTTTTTATCTCTCTACATTTAAGTGGAAATATGAGTCAAAAAAAGACAAATTGTTCTTTGCTCCTTCCCTAGCTGCCACCAAGACAAATGATACTCCTATAGGTTATGGGAACACTTCAAGTAGCTAAAAGCCCTTTATTACTTTTTACTAGTGCCATGTGTAATAAAGGGATGAAGAATTAGCAGTAGAGCACATCACTTAGATAATGAGCACCTACTGAATTTGAAGCATCTGTGTTTCTTGTCAACCATTTCATTGTTCGCTCTTTCACTCATCTGCATCTAGAGTAGCAAAAGAGGCCAGAAAAAAAAATGAGTGGTTGTGGGTACTGTGTGCATGGCTGAATAACGAATCTGTTATACAAATTGTAAATATAGATGCCTGAAGATAGTGGCAAAGATGGCAAAACAACAGTGCCAGCCCTTACAGAGGGTTGAAATTTAAACATACATATAGACATATGCATACATGTGAACGTATATAATTATGAATGAAGATGTAATCAATGGTAAGTGATGATATAGAAGAATGGAAATACAGTTGATTAAGGAGTTTTTTTATTCTGTAATTTTTAAACAAAAAGTCTGTAGTCGAAGGTGATAGATTTTTAACCCATTACCTACTCTGAGTAGTAAACATATGGCTATTTCTTATAAAATTATTTATAATTTCTATATTTTAATTCTTTAAAAAGAGGATATAGAAAATTTGCATAGCTCTATAGAAAAGGAAGAAGAAATGCCCACAGGACAGCCTGAGCTCAGTAATTCAGCAAGGCCAGAATGATGAATAGAAAGTATGATGGTAGAATTTATTGCCAAAGTAAAAGGCTTTTGAGGGTAAATCCTCATGAAAAATATCCTCATGAAAAAATCAAACTACATGTAATAAAATTCCTTCTTTAAGATGCTACAGCTGGAAAAGAGTTACAGATTCTATTGCTGAAATCTGCATGGATGTATTCATCATGCATTAATTTAACCCATCCTCTAACTGGGGTAGAGAAGCAAGGATAGGAAATGCGTGAGCATCCATTTGGAATTTTCAGTGAGAGAACAACACAACACAGACTGATAAAGCATCAACAGGAAAAATGGAAACAAATGAGAAACAAAATGAAAATGATGGAAGATGCTTCATTGGCTAAGTCGAGCAAAGGGATGGAGTAAAGAAAGGATTGCTCTGAAACAAGTGAGGTTCTCCACAACTAGGCAATTGGATGTTATTAAGTGGGAAGTATCACAGGGAGGTCAGAAGTGAACTGATGAAGAGTGAACACTGGTTCTGCAGGAGAGAAGGGCCTCTGGCACGAATGATGCCCTGTGGTCAGCAAAGGACATGAGACTCAGCTTTAGACAGTGCGGGTGGGCTCCAGTACACTCACTAGAATGAAGCATGCAAGTGAGTAATTTGATGGTACAAATATGAGAATGTTCCCTTCTAGCTATGCCTATGTTTCCAATGAAACAGAAAGCAAGTTGTTTACTTCAAAAGAGGGCTACAGAGATGGAGGTCTGAGAGTGGAGAAGGTAAGGAATGCAGTTATGCCATGAAGGTGCATAAGAGAAAATATGTGAAAGAAATCAAAGAGGGTTATTGGACAGGACTATAATCCAGTTTCAGCATGCATTCATTCATTTAAGGAAAAATCAACAAATATCAGTGTACACTACAGTTTTCTCCAGACCAGTGTCTGTGCAAACCTAGATGAGAGCTGGATCTGACTGCAGCTGGGTTTTACCCATTATATAATATCCACTGAAGGAGAGGACAAGGATGAGTATAAGGAATAAGTCAGCATAAAAATGAACTACAAGATCTAACCTTGGAGGAAGACAGATGAGAATGAGGGATCTGAAAAAGTGTACTGAGTTGAAAAGATGGAACAACTAGTGAATTGAATATTTTAGAGTGTCCAATGGAAGAAAAGAATGAAGAGAAATGTTAGAAATCCAGGAAAACTGGACTGAAAAGATAAATGCATAATATGGAGACTACAGAAGGAGAACTATTATCAGCAATGACAAAATCTAGGGTTACATGCTTAGAGTGGGCAACCGATGTGAAATGGAGGACCAGATTCTAGGCAAAATCAAAACAGGGGAGTGAGAAGTCAAGATACTACAAAGCTTATCTGCATGAATAAAAGTCATTGAGAATTATGGCAAGCAGAAATGGAGCAGATCATGTGATGAAATACACAAGCAACAGAGACAAGCAATCTGCGGATTAGTTAGATGAGCTGGGGTACTAAATTATCAGTTCATATCAACTTCAAAAGCCTTCGGTGGCTTCAGAGGAGGACAGAGCAAAAAAAATGCATTTCTGAAAGATGAATCAAGAAAGACAATTGTCCTGTCTCTAGTTGTTTGAGTGGTATAAGAGAGAGAAGACTTATTAGGGCCCTCAAGGAAGAGCCAGGTTTTAGGTAAAGAACAAGAAAGCAATACTGCAATACTATGGGAAGAGATTGAGTACAAAGATTTTTCTGATAACTTCATGTTCCAAAGAGTGATGATGGGTCTTGGAATTGAGGGAAAATGGAACATGCAGGGTAATGACAGTGCACTCCAGGCTGCTTGAGAGCAAGCACCCACGTAAGGAGATAACCTGGATATCTTGGATAATAGAAATTCATGACAGGATGACAGGGTTAACAATGGCATTGCCCCAGGTGGCAGTAGTGTCTGTGGTATTGTGCAGTGAAGAGACCACCTCGAGAGGAGTTTAAGTAGTTCAGTGTGTCACCTCTCCAGTGGCATCAGGAACACATTGAGATCAGTGAAGAAGATGAGAGACACTTATGATCTTCTGAATGTTCCCTGTAAGCTGTCTCACGATGATGACAAACAAGAGAATGATCAATCTTTATAGGAGTGTTATTAGCTCCTTTCAATATCCCTTCCCCTTAAGAGGTTTAGCATCTAATGTCAGCCAACCTGATACCCCAGCATGTTAATCTGTGATGAATAGTTATTGTTGTATCTAGCAAACACTTTTCAACCAATTTTTTTACCTTCAGCCCCTGTGCAAAGCTGTCCTGAAATTATAGAGAGTGTGAACTCAAATTTGAAAAAAGAGAACTACGAAAACAATGCCCTGGATTGAAGTTTGAGGCTCTGTACAAAAAAATACAGGATCACATCCCAAACAAAAGATAAAGGAACCAAGGAATTAATGGAAATGAAAATTATTAAAAATAAAAAGCAGCCACAGACGGGTTCCTCAGTTTCTAATGGTGGAAAAAGCAACAACAACAACAATGAAAATTAGAGATTAGAGTTTCTAAATGTGTTTTGAATTCCTCTGGTTTAGAAACTTGACACTGGGCTCTGTTCCTTTCTACTGGTATAATGAAATTAGGAACTGTCATTAAGCAGTGATCACTAATGGCTGTGATGTGAAATGTTTGGAATTAATTTGCAAAGATAACTAAATCTAACTGAGAATTAAGAATTGTCCCTAGATATCTCAATGCATAACCTCTAGGCTCAAGAAGATTGTGTGTCCTTACACTCACCTCTCTGGTCAGGTCGCCTTCTCCTACTTTTTGCTTTCCTTTCCTATGACCAGCACCTATTCCATCACTCACTGGTTCCGGGGGATGTGGAGCTTCAAATCAGATACACCCAACCCACTTTCTCTTCCCTGCAGACAACTAAAGTCAAACATCCATAAAAAAATCAAACCCAAGTATGAAAATTAGAGATGTAGGGAGGTCTCCAAAATGTGTCATTTTGATGAATGACATATTGGATACTATTGGCAAAGTCCAGTAGTTAGGATGACCAACCAGGATCTTTGAAACCAACAGAGCAAATGAAGATAAATGGCCTCTTTTGCATCCCATCAAGACTCAATCAGATACACTACTAATACTCGAAGATTGATGTGTTTATTTTTCAAATAGATCCAACTGGAAACTGTCAAATGATTCTTCATCACAAAAAGAGGAGCCCTGGGCTGACTGGGGAAAGGAAGATGATCATTCTATGTCTTTGACATCTCCAGCTGTTCCTGGAGAACCCATTACACTTTCAGGCCAAACGTTGACCACCCCCACACTTGTAAATTCATCAGGCCATTTCCAACTCAGACTTGAGATGTTGGCTTTAGTCACAGGTCACCTCAGAAAACTCTTGCAATACTGTATAGGTGAAGTTGAATGCACAGTTACTAACATTTGCAATTGATTCCAGTTGATAATTTCCATGCAAATATCCAAACACTGTTAGTATTTTTATTTTTATTTTGTTCTTTTCCACATGTATATACAAATATATCACCCCACATGACTAACTGCTTACTTCAGGCTCAAGAGCATACATTTTTCAAGGGCCAATATTTTCGACTCTCCTCTGTTGCAAATACCGTAGATCAATGTTATTCTGGAAATATGTTACTGTATCATCAATGGTCATAAAAAGGAAATACATAGGATTCTTTTCTGCTTAACTTATTATATTTTCCACAATTTTCTCATAAGAATTCTGCATTTGAAATAAATTTCTATTAGATGGAGATTATTTTCCCACGTATCAATTCAGCTAAACTGTTAGTTCCTTAATGGTTCTTAAAAAAAAAAACTAGGTAATTATTTTAAAGAAGTTTTTCTAAATATTCCCTTCAAATTGTGTCCATACTCACTCTGCTCAAAGAAAAACATTCTTAATGGTTACCTTTGTAAACCTGTCAAATTACTAGTATAAAACAAATTAGCCTTTCACTGGGTTGAATCATGGATCATTTTCCTTTTTTGAAGGTTTAGGGGAATTCAGTGACTCAGTGTTTCAGAAGTATTTTCTGGAAGTTTCCTTGGACTCCCAACAACAATGACTATCTCTTTGGGATCAGCCTCACTTTACCCATAGGTCTTAAATAAACAAAAATGCAGGTTTTTTTTTAACTCTCTCACAAAGTCTAAAAAATCATCTTGCGTTCAACCACAACCCTGGCATTTTCACCTTGAACTACATACATTAGAAGTGGTACAATATTTTCACCATGAATTATGTAAGCATTCCTCTCTCCTTCATTTATCAAGCCAGAATTTTCATAGTACATACGAAGATAAGTAAATCACTAAACAGAGATTTTTCACATCATTTTCACATATAAAATTCTAGACCACAGTATGGATTTATTAACCTGATATTTGTTCAACTTTTCCACAGTCAACACAGAGAAAACAAACACTGAACTAGAATCAGGAAGCCCGAGCTCTGGTCAATGTTCTGATATATATTTGCTCTAAGAACTTGAATATCCATTCAAATCATCTGAGCCTCAGTTTACCCAGGTATATAATTTCTTAATAAACCTTAGAAAGTTGCAAAAGTTGAATATTAATGGAAATCATTACACTAAAGTTGTGTGTATAAGACGCAAGATAGAGTCCAGAAGATGAACTGATATTAAGTACCTTGCTTTTGTCATAACATTAATTCTAACAGTTAAAGGAATACCTGCAAGAGTCACTACCTTACTCTGATATTTCCAACTCTTTCTCCTACTTTCTTCTAACACTACCAAAGTTTAAGAGGTTTAAAAAAACTGGACATGAGTAGTATGTTGTCATCTATTTGACAACTGGTAAATTAGGGTACAAAGTTTTGTGTTCATCTCCCTTGCAAAGAAAGTCTGGCAGCAAGAATCCAATAGAATGTGGATCATAACTCTATGTAAATTTTGAAGCTTTTAAAAAATTGATATGACTGCTACTTGTTGGGGTAAGGTTTCAGTATTTACAAATTTCTTTTTTTTTAATTTATTTATTGTTTACAGTTTGTCACATTTTTTTCCAAGTTGCTCACAGAAACAGTTAACAGGAGGTTGAACATGGGTTTTCCTGAATTATTGCAATATCCAAGGTGAGACACTGCATACCTAGTACTTAGAGCCTCAGGCCAGACCAGAGCAATCCATTCCTTTGCACTGGCAAAACCAGACCAAGAATCAGCAACAGATGGTGTTATTTCTAGAGATGCAACAAATGACCGCAAACTCAATGGCCTAAAAAACAAAAAATGCTGACCATTCTGGAGGCCAGGTGTGTGAAATTAAAGAGTTAGCAGAGCCGTGGTATCTCTGAAGGGTGAGGGGGACTCACTCCTCCCATAACCCCAATCCCTGCCTCCACTTTCACAGAGCCTCTCTGTCCACATCAGTCTAAGCTGGCACTGCTTCTGTCTGAACACTCTCTGGACCCTCAGGGGTCCATCCATGGTGTGCATGAAGGGAATCCCTGTCTTCAGCTCTCTCTACACGTCTGTCCTGGAAGATTTTCTCTCTCATCCTGGCACCCGCCATATGTGGCACTCAGCCACACACCTCATTTCTTCACCCAGTGACCATTTTCAGTCATGTTCATGACCTTCTGTTTAAAGCTATGTCCCCAACAATTGCTTTCCTATTTTTAGCATCCTTTACCATCTGGTTATGCCGAGAAACTTAAATTATCAGGGCCTGTCTCCTTTCTACTTAGTGGTCCCTCCTTTAATGTATGTCATTCTCCCACTTTTGACCAGAAGCGATGAGGAAACTCCTTGGTCCACTGTCTGCCTCCATCTTTTTATGCATTGTTTCCCAGTGTATCCAGGTTCCTTCTTTATGGAATGAATCTCTGGATTTAAAGCCCACACTAAACTCAGGACAATGTCATTTTTCTAATCCTTGACTCATTTATGTCTGTGAAGATCTTATTTCCAAATAAGTTTATGTTTGCAACTATCAGAGGTTAGGACTTAGATATATCATTTGTGAGAAGACTATTAAACTCATTATAGATGAAAATAGTGATTTTAGCCCTGTGTACCAGTATCTTGGAATTTGAGAGTTATTCCCAAGACATAGATTACTGATTGTCTCCTCAGATTTTTACAATAAGGCTATGCATTTGGTACAGGAAATTCTGATCCAGAGTTCTGGGGAAATGAAATTGGACCTGAGGGAAGTTACTTTAACCAAAGGCAATTTACTTAGACTTCTTAAAAAGAATTTCAATCCTTAATAAAGTGTGAAGTATGGGTTCTGGATGTCTGGGATGAAGTGAAGGTGGGAAGGAAGAAAAAAGAACTGCTGTGTGTTCCCGTTCCGGTCTAGGGAGAGGGCTGTGCACCGTCAGTAACAACCCTGGCTCCAAGTACCTTTTTATCTCTAAATCTCCAGAGAATACAATTCAACTGCATTTTGATTGTTATCAGTTACTACCCGTATGTATGACAAATCTAGTTTCTTTCCTGGTACTAATCTTGTGAACTCAAGCAAAAAAACTAAAACAGTATTATTGAGGAACAGAAATGTAAACAAGATGTTACAGCACACTATTGAAAATGACACATTTCTCTAAATCAAATTGTTTGGCTTTATAATAGACTTCAGGAAAGCTAGTATTCAGGGACAAATAAAATTCTGAAACTGATCAAGTGTGCCTTGAAGTCACAAAAGAGCACTCTCACCTTTGAAAGGTGCGGAGGCTACATCTGATCAATTAAAAATGAAACTTTGTCCAAATATGTGAGTGTATTTCCACAAATAGTACTCTAATGTTAACAGGTCACATATTTCATGGTTTCTTGAATAACAGTAATTATATTAATGGCCTGAGGATAAACTGATGAGGTGTATCTGCTGGCAAGTCCTCAGTTACAAAGAGCTATGTAAACACACAAAAGGCAGACATCAGCAGGTTAAGGCATTTCTGTAGAGAAGAGGAGCACACCTTTTCAATGCAAGGTATGACTATAGATTACTTCTTTTTAAAACTGAGAAATAGATTTTGCTTTGCTGATTTTCAGAGGGTGGTATTAGATTACAGGAAAGAAATTCCAAAGACATAAAAGTTTAAAAAGTCAAACTCCCAGATATTACATTGATATCTTTGTTGTCTTCACTCCAATGACTACATGAATAGACCACCCTTGCTTATTGATTATTTGTGGGTGGATAAGCAGGCTTATTCACTGATGCAAATGATACTCTCCTAAAAGTTCCCCAGAAGAGTACTGAGTTGAAACTCTATTCACAAATGTAGCTGAAATATAGAAATTAAGAATGAGCTCAGGCTTCAGCTTTTTCACTAAGTTTTACCTCACTCCCAAATCTCTCTTACACACAGTTGCCCATACAGTGAAGCCCCCTCCTCCATACTCCCAAAGGACCCCACACACATATGCATGATCATTACTAAACTCTACTGTTTGACTAGATCCCCAGCACCCAAACAAGATTTCATAATAAACCATATACACAGCAAGCATTGGCAGAAGAAATTAATTTACTGATCAGTACTCTTTAATCATAGTTGTTCAGTCAATTGCATTTGCCTGTGTTTATGCTCACACTTAGCAGTCATCTTTCCTGCAGTTAACTAGGATATCATGGGAAAGAGTAGCACATGCCCCTTTTTCAAGCTAACAAACTCATCCCAAAAAGGAAATGAGTTTAGGTTGGCATGAGTGTTCTGAGTAAAAAGCTGATTGTGTTTTCTTAGTGAGAGCCAGATTCCTGGTGCCTTGGAGAGTGTGAGCCAAGACAGGAAGATGGCTGCGTAATCATCGGGTGCCTAAGAGCACCTCTGTCTCCGTCCAGATGTAGGAGCCGAGGACTCACAAGATCTCTACACAGAGGCAGAAAGAAAGAATGTTCCAAAGACAGGAAATTGCAGTAGGCATTTTTGCAACATCTATAGGCACTTCCTCAATCTCCAGCATGTCACAGGGCTGCGCCATATTTGGAAGAGCAGGAAATGCCTAAGAAGATTAAAAATAGTTGATGAAGCCTCTACATAATGTGCAGATCTCATAATTGTAGACAAATTCTTTGCAATTAACATAGTACAGCAGACAAGGGAGTGAATTTTCAATGTACATGAAGGAAACAGAGATGATGACAGATGAAATAAAATGAGACAGAATAAACACATCTTTTTATTCATACCAGTCTAAGTATAGAACTAGTTCTTTTGTGAGAATTAAAATACATACATTAGCTACTGCCCACTATAGGAAATATGATAGAAGATTTTCTCTATTGATTTGAATGTTTTATGGATGTGATTAGCATTAAATAAGTAGATCTTGAGCAGAGCAGACTACCCTGTGTAATGTGTATGAGCCTCATCCAAGCAGCTGAAATCCTGAGTACACAAAAAAGACCAGCCTCCCTGAGGAAGAAGTTTCTCCAACAGAATGTCTTTAGAGCTCATCAGAACTGCTGGCTCACATTAAAGACCTTGAACTTCACAACCTCCCTGTTTGTGTAAGTCAGTTCCTTTTTCTATCCATGCACGTATTCTATTGGTTCTGTTTCCCTGGACTACACTGAGCAGTACAGGAGTCATATAGATATAGATATATAGATATAGCTATAGATATAAATATAGATATAGATATAGGTAGATATAGATATAGATATAGATATAGATATAGATATAGATATAGATGATATAGATATAGATATAGATATAGATATAGATATAGATATAGATACAGATACAGATATAGATCACCTATATCTGCTTTCAGTTAATAGTTTGATAAAGAGCACAGTATATATATATATATATATATGTTTATAATCTTTTATTAAACAGAGCTACCCTTTAATACTCCATAATTTTTAAAATTTTATTAATATGTGTCATAGTTTTTCCTATATAACCTTTCTATTGCCACAAGTGTATACCACGTTGAGCACACATTATCCAAATAAGCTTTGATTGCAAACAAAGCCACTTTGCCTTTTCTCAGAGCTGATAGGCTGTAGCTCATGGGCAGCCACTGTTTCATACTTTCCAACTCTATGTGTTCACAATTTTCCTTTAGAAATGGTAGGTTCAGTATATATATATATATATATATATATATATATATATATATATATCCTGAAGGCTAAAAAACAAACAAAAATATCTATATACTTAAGTTCTTCTCTAGAGTTTTAGATGCTCAGATTTCTGAATTTCCAGCTTGCATATATTATATACCTTCAAACACAGTGTGTACAGACTCAGACTGACTTGCTGATGTGAGGTCAGCATGCCTGCCCCCCCTGGAACCTGCCTGCACTGAACCCTCTTGCCAATACATCTCTAGATTACAGAACTTAAGTGAGAAGCACTCACGTTCAAGGCAAAGAACAGAGATGACAATGACAATTGCTTTCTGTCAGCAGTCACATAAGTACCCACTTCATGCCTGAGTTTGAACTGCCATCACAAATATGCCACAGTGGGTGGCTTAAACAACAGAAATCCATGTCCTCACATTTTAGAGACCAATAATCTAAGATCAAGGTGTCAGTAGTTTGTGTTTCCTCTGGGACACATGACATCCTCATGTTTCTGTAGGCCACTAATCTAAGAGTTCAGTCACCAAGAGTGAGGCAGTGTTTCACGTCATTTACCAAGCTACAGTTTCTACCACCTAAATTAATGAAGTGAGAGTGAAATCATACTCAAAAGGGTAAGCAAAACTCCATTCCTCACAGATAAGCATCAGATGATGACAGAAGCCTAGAATTTCTGGTGCACTCATCTCTCAAAGGTCAGGAAACCCAACTGGGTGATGGGGTCCTATCTGCATGCACCCCTCTCCTCACACAAGACATGCCAGAAGCAGCCTGGCTTTTATGCACTAGGTGGCATTTGGTTTTGTCATAAATCAACGCAAGCCATCCTTTCATGGAAGGACTGGGAAAAATCCTAAGCTGTTCCACAGTTCCTCCTTATCTCAGGATGTCATACTCCAAGCACCGTCACAGTTATTGATAACTACAAGCAAGAAAAGTGGGGGAGACAGAGTCTGCCAAGGTTACCTCCAAAGACTTCCCTACACTGAGCTATTAAAATAGACAAATAACTGAAGAGAAAATTCAAGTACTTCTCCAAAGTACCTGTGCAGATTTCACTTCTGCCAGCACAGAGGGAGGGAACTAGAAATTTTTACCTGCCTGGTGATTATTCTCTTCTTTTTAAACTACCACTTTATCATTTGCAAACAATTCAGCAAATGCTTCTCCATCATGCCCATAGCTTGGCACTGAAATGTTCTCCAACTATGATGCCAGATGGGGCCATTTTTAACCAGCTGTGAAATATTTTATCATTAAAACTTTCTTCTGTAAAGAATGCTGATGTGATGAAGGGTGAATCATTCAATAGGCTAGAGTTAACTCAGAAACCCATAACTCTATGTAGGATGATGTGAATTATTAACATTTTATTCAGAGACAATCCACAGTGTTCTCTTTGATTGTTAATATGAGACATTCCCCTTTCCCGTTCTACATCCTTCTGGTGATTACTTTATCTTTTATTAAAGAATCATGTCCTTTAATTTTCTATTTAATATTCAAGGAGGCTACTGCATTTCTCATATACCTACTGGTGAATATTTTGCTTGTAATTTTTTAATTATTGTAATTATTAATACCACTTTTGCATTGCTGTATATTCAAACAAGGATGCTACTTATTGTACAGGGATTATGATTCTCCTACAACACAATTTGATATAACTGGCATGATAGTTACCATTTAGTTTATCACCATGTCTCAGGCATGCAACTAGGCACTTACACTACCCAGGTGAACATGCACAACAATCTTTTTTTTTATTTTAAAGAGAATAACACAAAAGAGGGCAGAACAAAGCAGATCAGAACAGAACAACATAAGCAACACAACACTTTATAATAAGACAACAGGACATTAACAGTAGCTATCAAAATATCTCTTTCTCTGCTATAGTTGAGCATAGTTTCAAATACAGTAATATCAAACATAACACAATAGTATAAAACCATTCAAGAGAATGAAAGAATTACAGGAGATTCTGAACCAAATAACTATGATCAATGGCTACTATAATATCTCACTTTCAATAAAAAGATTTGTTTATACTATCACATATATTAAAATCCCAATAAGACACAACATGATAGAACCGATGGTAATAGCAGAGTAGAAGCATGGTAGGACTTCTAAGCAAGACGATATTAAATCAGCAATGGCTGCCATAATGTTTTGTTTTCTTCAAAACAGATTTTCAATCTTAAAATGCAGATGTTCCATCAGGGCCAGAAGCTTTTCTTCTATCTCTTTTTGTTCCTTCATAATCCTTTTCTGCAAAACTTGAACTTTGAATTTTTGTGGACAAGGAAAAACAAAAATAACTATTCAGCAGCACAGATTTTAGTGAAGGAGTCATTAAGACAGGAGAATTTTTGCTTCTTTGCAAGCAGCTTAATTGGATTCATCCCTCCTGATCTATGTGACTTGATATATTATTCAGTTCTACTTCCTCTCTCAAATATTTTTACTATACAAAGTAGCATCCTTTTGCTGCTAGAAGCCTGGGTACTGTTTTTGGAGTTTCTTATACCATGCAGTTATCTAATCAGAACTTCTTCCTATCAGCTTCTAAGAAAATAAAATTCTCCATTTTGCTGCAGTCAAATCTCTGACAACCATGAGTGAACTAAGGGTCCCAAATAGAAAGTTTCCTACCCTCAGCTGCTTCGCTGGCAAATGGCTGAGACAGGAATCAAAGCCAGGATGGTTTGATCAAACTATCTTCAAATTTACCAACATTTTTGTCTGTTTTAAAATTCTGATTTTGAAAACTCCAGGAAATTGACTAAACATACAATTTTTGGAGGATTCACTTTCTAAATCACTGCTGACCAATTTTTGCATATTCTGATCTCTAAAGAATATACGTAATTAAAGGACTCAGACTGTAATCCTCTCACCACCCAGCGTCATCAGGCACGCTTCAGTCTGCACCAGCTGGCAGCTACGCAGAAAATCTCAGCGTCCTAACTACAGGTTCAATGACCGGTATGTGAAGGCAGATTCACGAAGTGAGTAGAAGTCAGCAGATTTTCCAAACAGCAGGAGAAATAATTTTACCATGGAAAAAGAATGCGAGAAGCCAGTTGTACACGTTGATGGACTTGACCGAAGCTTTCAGGCCACAGCTTGGGAGACACCACAGTGCTCTCTCCGTCTCACTCTTCTGTGGTATAGGAGGAAAGAGACAAAGTCTTGTTCCACAAGAAGTGTTTAAGCTGAACTCTAGGTAGCCTCTGATAGGTAAGCCCCATGGATGGGCATTCATAATCAAAATCTTCTGCTCATACAGACGCTGTTCCTTTCTAGAGAGCATGTGGCATGAGCAAAGGCAGGGAGACTGGGCAAGGGGACCCCAGAATCCAGTTTTTGTGTAACATGGGTTTTAATAATGGGAAACAAAATCATGGGTGGAGTGAGGATGTTAGGACCTCGGGGCTTCCCTAATCCACTGATTAACAGTATCACGTCTCTTTTAGAGTGGGTGGACCTACGTGCAGTTCGGAGAAAGCTGACCTGAGGTGACACCCTTACCCAGGATTTTTACTGTTAAAATATAGGAAGTGAAATTGGCCAGAACTATGAGACTGGCAGAGCTGCACCAAAGTTAAGTTATGCATCTTTTTTTATTGGTGATTCCACAAAATAGAAGAGATACCTTTCCACGAGAGACGGCATTAACTTGAGGACAGTGTATAATTTTATTAAGTAGAGGCAAGGACTCTTTAAAAAAGTGAAGGAATGCTATATTTCTAATTCCCTCAGTTTAACTATGAAACAAAGTTTATAGAAGTTAGAAATGTGAAGTAAAATCTTGGCTATTTTTCCAGTCTGTTAATTTCTGTTACACAGCAAATGATCACAAGCAGCAGGCTGAAACACTGCACACTTGCTGTTTAAAATTTTCTGGATTCTCGGTCTGAGGACAGCTCAGCTCTGCTCTCCTTAAAGATCTTCCTCGAGGGCTCAGCCGGAGCTTGGTTCTCACATGGCGACCTTGCTGGAGAATGGTTCTCTTCCAAGGCTTCTGACGGTGTGTGCAGAACCCACTTCCCGTGTAGGACGCGTACTAAATTCTCTTGCCGGCTGCTGGACAGGAGACATTCTCAGCTCCTGAAGGCCACACATCACATTGTTCCTTGCCATACAGTCGTCTCTCATCACGACAGTTTCCCTCCTCGGTCCCACAAAGTGTCCCTCCAGCCAGCTGAAGTGGAGTTCCATGTAATCCACAGGAACGATGCCCACGGTCACCTTTGCCTTGCTGAATTAACTAACAGCAAGCCACAGATCTGCCCACCCCCTTACACTCCAAGAAGGGAATTTCACAGAAGGTTTGTATGTATCTCTGGAAGGTGGCCAAGGGTGTGGGTCCCTGTGGCAGTGTGTCAGGACCATCCATTGCTAATTTTGAGACTATAGGGAAACATCCAGATTGTCTGACTGCTCATACTATGATAGACTACACTGCTAGGGTGAGAAAAAGAACCCTAATTCCTCTCCCTGTGTTGTTACTACTGACATCTGAGATAAGCAGAGAAACATGGGAGGAGAAAAGATAATTTCCAGGTGAAGAGGAAGGATGCTATTATACAGGAACCAAATGCACTGAAAACAACCACAAACCAGGAGCACTGACACACTTACACAGTTGTAGTGCACAGAGAAAAACATGAAATATGAAAATGCCTTTGTCCAGAGCTACTGGACATCAAGATCATAGCAATGCAAGAAACTAGTATAATGTGATTGCTTCAACAATAGAATTGTTAACTATTACAAAAAGAGAAGCCTGGAAAATTCCCTGCATATCTAACTTCTTTGTCCTCCACGCATCTTCTACATCTTTCACATACATTCCGCTCCAAAAATCTTCACTCACTCAGTAAGGCTGTTCCATATGAGGGTCTAGAAAAGGAACATGTTTTACATCAACCAAACCAGTGTGATGTTTCAAAACAAAGCAAAGCAAAACAACAGTAAAGGAAAACTGTCAAGCATGGCACAAAACATAAGATTGCTGAAAGTTTGAGTCATGGGTCGAAACGAGATTAATAGCTATGTGGGGCAATGTTTGGTTCTATTTTTGCTGTCCTGTGGATTGTACCCAGAACTTTCATTGAGCTATACCTCAGTCCTTTTTATGATTTTAAATTTTGAGATAAGGTCTAACTGAATGACTCAAGGCTGGCTTGAAATTGCAATTCTCCTGCCTCAGCCTCCCACCAATCCAAGCCCAGTTTTAAAATGTGTGGAAACAATTCAGACTGCTTCAAAGTTCTGGGTTATCTAAGGACACCTGAGTGGGCTGACAACTGGCATAGCTGACAGGGCACTGAGGTGAATGGACCCATGGAAGCTGTGGAAACAGCAGCCAAAGGTAAGGGAGAGCCCAGGGAATGGCTGACAAGCAACCCTGGTCTCACCATGGTTACCTGTAGCCTCTTTCTTGGTAGCTTGGAAGGCCCTGGAGGACTAGGAATCAGTGTGTCTGGAGCCCAGGAAAGTTTTTCAAGCCTTGGAAGCAATATACAAATTTCTCCCCCTCACTGCACAACCGCAGGGTGGGTGGCTCGGCTGTTCTTCACTCTCTTCCACTGCGTAAATCAAGAGGTGGACGGTCTTGTTCAGCAAATAGACCAGAGGCAGCAGAAAAAGGAAGACCCTGAGCAACACCTGGCTTCTGTGGAGCTCAGCTTGCAAGGCGTGGAAAGCACTGCCTCCTCCTGAAATGTCTCCGGAAGTGGAAGTCTTCATGTCTGAGAAAACCCCTGGGAAAATCCCCTGGCTTCGCATGTTATGGTGGCTATTTGTCAAAAAGTGGAGGTAGAAGGACCCCTAGCCCAGAAAGGACTTGGAGGGCCGCCCACCTCTACCCAGCACACACAGTACATGACCGATACAGCTATGGAGCTGCAGGAGGTGGCAAAGCAATTAAACCAGAAGGTGGGTGAACCAGTGCCCGCGTGGCTGCTATGGCTGTGGGATGATGGGGCTGATAACTCTCAGGAAAGCCCACAGGAGATGCCCCAGATAGCCAGTATAGCCAGCACCCCCCCATTAGAAGGGTTCTGTGGAATGTGCAGAGGATGGTACCAAAAGCAGATAATCAGACTGTGATAAATTGGTTGATAGGCAGCAGCTCACCTGGTTTGTGAGAATCTAGGTGACCTGCCGAGCGATTCACTGCATGGACAACCTATCTAGACTTGATAGCTGTGAAATGAGGAACTCCTGATGGCACGCATGAAGGGCATGATCCTGGTGAGTGGGCTGGCACGTCCAGGTCAGAGGCAGCCCTTCCAGACCCCTTTACGGATCAGTGGAAGCACGATGCCCTGTACGCTTTGGCTAGGCTGGGAGACACAGAAGTGAAGCACCATGCTAAGGCAAAGACTCTACTGGGAAAGGAGAAGAAGCAGGGAAGGGGCTGGGGAACCCCCCCCCAGGACAGGCTGTGGGACCCTGAAGGTCGGTCAGCGCCAGATCTGGACGGACCTGCTGGCTGCCAGCCTAGTTGCAGATAAACCAGCAGGACAGCCTCTAAGATGTGTTGCTGACTCTGTAGAGACAGTTACACCCCGAGCAGGGATACCGGATGACGGGCCAGGGCCAGAAGGCCAAAGCAGCTCAGGTGAAGCTGGTGGTGACACTGGCCTTCTTTTACCCAGAGCTGAGGAGCTGAGATGAGGTAGCCGAGTCTTGGTGGTCCCAGGAGACCAGAGGCCATGTGTGGAATTATGTATTTACAGGTCCCCCAAAATGTGCAAAGTGTACCAGGATACCAGACATGAGTCAGTACTAATATACGGCAACCCAGACCATTTTACAGGGCCTACTGCACGCCCAGAGGCTACGGAGGTCACCACACCATGAACCGGAAGGACCTAGTGACTTTGGGTATGGGGCACAGGCCCCCACGCCTGCATGTATTTACATTTCCCTGATTGCTGAAAACACACTGGGCGTGGCCGTGCTCAGCTGCACACCACGCGGGGAGAATTCTGGTTGTGAATTCACCTGGTAAAAACCATACTCTGAGGCCATGGACACCACGTTCTGCTCACTCTGCCGCTAGCCACACAGGTTGTGTGCGTGGAGCAGCGCTGGCTGCCTGGAGACTACAAGGAGATGGGACAGACTGTCTTGGAACTGGAAGAAAGAGAGGCGATGCATGCGGCACAGAGTCCTTCCAGCTCCCCCATGTGGCCAATGCAGAATCCAGATGGGAGGAGGAGAATGGCAGTGGGTTACCGGGAACTGAATAAAGTGACTTCTCCATGGCATGCATGGCGCCAGGCACTGCAGTCTTGGTGGATCCTCTCACCCTGACGCTGGGAATATACCATTATATTGTGAGTTTGGCAAGTGACTTCTTCTCCATTGCTGTTGCATCTGACAGTCAAAATCAATTTGCCTTCACATGGGAGGACAGGCAGGGGACCCTCCAGGCGCTGCCACAAGGCTATCTGTATAGCCCAACCTATGTCATGGCCCAGCACTTGGCCACCTGGATCAAGCCACACTCTGTGTCACTGTGTCATTATATTGAAGATGTTATATTAAGCTCCCATTGCTTTGCAGACTTGGAAATTGCTGCACACAACCTGAAGGAAGCTTTGCTGACGTGGAGGTGGGTCATATGTGAAGGCAAGGTCCAGGTCCTGACTTGTCTGTCAAATTCTTGGGTGTTATATGGTTGGTAAGAACAGGCCCACTGCAATGTCAATTATAGGTGTATGTGGGCTTGCTAGGGTTGTAGCTGACATGACCTACCTAGCGAGCCTGCTGTGCCCTTTATGCCAGGTGAACAAAAGGGGCACAACATGAGGCTGGACAGATGCAGCAGAAGCTGCTTTCCAAGACTCAAAGAGGGCTGCGTACAAGCCCCATGAGTCATCAACCCTACATTCCCATTTACCTTAACCATCGCTGTGATGATGATGGATTTGGCTGTAACCTGTGGCAAAAACAGAGCAAGCTGAAGCCCCCTGTTGGTTTTGGTCACAGATGTGGAAGGGAGCTGAGAGCTGGCATTCCCTGACTGAGAAACAGCAGCATCACACACTGCTCTGCATGCCTGTGAGGAACCGTAGAGAAGATAGAGGGTTGGCTATGGATGTGGACAGCCCCTCCTAGGAGAAGGGTGGCATAGGACCCCACTCTCACATGATGGGGGACATACCTAAACAGCAGGCCTCTTTCTCAGTTAGCCCGTTGGCAGCCAAACTGGCAACAGTTTTGGGACCTGTGATGTATGTGGCCTAGAAACCCATCTGGGAGGATGGACTACAGAGTTTGATCCCCAGTCCATATGCAGAAGGGCAAGAGGGACCTCCAGCTGAAACTGGATATACTGATGGGTCTGGCTATGATCCAACCCCACAAAGGACAGTGGTCACTGTCCAGTCCAGTATGAAGTATCCTTGTTTGGAACCAAAAAAAAAAAAAAAAAAAAAAAGGCAGGTCAAGCCCAGGGTCAGAGTTGCAGACAGTGTGATTCCTTGTGTGCATGGACAGTTGAGCCGTCTTGAGGGGGCTGATGCTCTAGCTGCTGGCTTGGGCAGCTTGACAGATAGGGCACCATCACTGATGGGGTGCTTACCTACGGCCAAGGTGTGTGCGTGTGTGGCCATAAAGTTGACCACGGAGGGTATCGTGGTTCAGGACATGAGCCCTTTCTTTTGCTGGGAAATGATTCAGCAGATGCCTTGAGGAGGTCTTACAATGTCTGACCTCCAGGAAGTCTGGCCAGAAAAACTGACTGCGGCATGTAGTATGCTACTCAGAACAGCATCTGACCAGGGGCAAAGGCCGCAAACTTAGCCTTCCAATTTGAAGCCCTTGCTCAGCATACAGTCCAGGCCTTGAATGTCACATGGCAGGCTTTGACATTTCTTGTGGATGAAACTGTTCAACTAAAAAGTGTTTTCACAAAACCACATGGTTCTTGCTGTGTTAAGTACAACAGTGTTGGGGTCTGTACCTAGATCCCCAACCCCCCAAATGGGTCCATGGCAAAGGCTCAAAGGAATAAGACATGGCATGGTCTTTAGGAGGAGTGAGATCCTTGGCAGAGCTCATAACTCTGCTAGCCAGCTGGCCGACTG
This sequence comes from Dolichotis patagonum, assembly GCA_004027295.1. Classification (NCBI taxonomy): domain Eukaryota; kingdom Metazoa; phylum Chordata; class Mammalia; order Rodentia; family Caviidae; genus Dolichotis; species Dolichotis patagonum. The sequence continues at coordinate 46,126 of PVJX010006502.1, read as the reverse complement.
ATGCTGGGCAGCCCGTATTTAATCAGAACAAGCAAGGAGTTGAGTGGACAATGGAGGAAGCCTGAACAGAATCTTGGGCGGGGTTCAAGGACCCCTCAGAGCAACAGATGATGCTAATTAAGGAAAACTATCCAGAAAGTCTCTAGGTGGCCTAGCTGTGACCTACCTTGTCCCCTGAGGGGTCTCCTCATTCTCAGTTCAATCATGTCGGGGCCACGCCACAGCCCTGCACCTGTACTCAACTTCAGCACTCTCCAACACAACACAAAGAGGTACTTGTGCCCTGTTCCATATAGAATGTTACATATTACACCCCGACCTTTGAGGGGGCGGGATGTGGGGAACCACTCAGACTAAGCTCAGGGTCATCTAAGGACACCTGAGTGGGCTGAAATGAATGTAGTTAGACCCTTTTGGGATAAAATTTCAAAGCATCACAATGGAATTCAGCTGTTTGACTTCTATTACTGTTGCAAAAATGTACTCTTTGATTGATAAATTTTTGCACATGAAATAAAGAACAACCTTGAGTTGATGAGCTCCACTACAATTTTTTTACTTTTGGTCGGCTGTATTCTGCCTTCTCAGCTAATGAGAATTAATTCATAGCAGAGGCACTTGGTACGTGGTAAGTTTGCCTTGCTGTGTGCTTGGATGTCAGAAGTTCTGAATTTTGCGTCCTTAGGGCCCTCCTCAGCTTGAATCTGAAGATTTCTTGGAAAGGAGTTTATGGATAAAATGCTACAAATTTAAAAGCAGGGACATTTTCATGCTGTTTAAGCAGTAATGACAAACCTGGCCTTTAACCCACTGTTGTCAGTTTTTAAATGCTCCTGATTGCAGAGACACTGGTTTTCATGTGTGCTGAAAAATTTTAAACGCAATAGCTGCATATTTAAAAGGGCTTAAAAATCTGCCCATCATAGTTTTTTTAAAATCTAGCGTGTATCTTTCTACGATCATCGGCTGACATCCTTTTTACATCAAACATCATTATGGGTTCTGCGTGTGAACCCCATCGGCGCTGCCTATGAAATACACCTCCCCTGCACCGCCTCTCTTCTTACCCAGCGCTGCGCAGCTGCCGAGGACGCACCGCCAGCCTCACTGGCTGGACAGTGAGACCGGCCTCCTCACTGCTCCCAGCTTCACACTGCTGCCACATGGTCCCTGGGCCACCCTTTCCCGTTCTCTCTCGCTTGCTCCATTATTTTCGTCTTCTTGCAAGTAATAGATCATGTCAAGATTGTCCCTTCCTGGAAACTTTCACGCTGGTGACTCCTGTGCACTGAGAGCTTCCCCATCAAGCTCCTCGTCACCATCATATTCTCCTGACCCAGAAGGTCACAGCTCAGTGTGACTCCCTTAGTGAGATTGTCTCCGTCTTCCAGTTAAAACAGGACCTGTTCCACTGTCTCTCAGACCAGTAATTTTCATTTGGAATAATTCCTTTTATAATTGATTCTACAATTATTTATGAGCCCTTCACAATGAATTATATTCTCAACCCCTTTTTATTTTTGATTTTGAGACCTGGTCTTGCTAAATCAGGCTAGTCTCAAACTTGCGATTCTTCTGCCTCAGCCTCCCAGAGTGCTGAGATTGTAAATGCGCTATCACCATGCCTAGCTCAACATTAATTTCACATATGACAAATGCAGGATAATTATGCTATGGCGATATTGAACCTCTTGTCTCTTTGTAGTTTCATGAGGCACCTGGGAATAGCCAGTAAGTGGAAAAATGGTAGCCCCAGAGCGGATGCTTGGAATTTTAATATTAGTTCTATCTCTTTAAGGATCTGAGACTTTGGAAAAATTATCACATTTCTCCATGCTTCAATTTCCTTTCTCAACTTTGAAGAAAAATTTTTTCTAAGCCTCAAAGAGTATTGAAACACCACACCTAGTTATGTGAACTTTCTAGTTTGCTAGTAATAAAGATAATGATTTACACTGTGGCAAAAGCTAACTTTGGTGATGGATTTATCACATGCCCAGTGTCATCTCATTAATTCTTACAGCTTTCCAGTGACGGTCGGTCCTACAACTGCGGGTAAGTCTTGTGCAGATAAAGAAGTGATACACACAGCCATGGGGTAAGGTGGCAAGTTCTCACACCTATAAGTGATGCTCCAACAGCAGCTGCCTCTCAGCTCATCACCTTAATCACTACCTCTTGGAGAGTCCTCTGGAATAGAAATTCCACTCTTAATTGATCTATGCCAGAGATGCTCCCCGGCGTGCACAGAATTCACCTACGGGCTTACTGATGACCAGTGCTCTCAGAAGCATCAATTATACATATGCACTTATCTTGTTATTCTCCATAGAGCCTTAATAAAGGGAATCTAATCCTACTTGGTTCTCTGCAGCTTGGTCTTTGTAGTAATGGTTGGCTTTTGGATAAACTAGATTGCCTCTGCCCAGCAGACCTCCCTAGAAGATCTGGTCAACCCCAGCTATTTCTCAGATGTCTTATTGATTTCTGCATTGCTTCTGGCTTGTTCTCAGCACATCACTTTAGTGTCTTATTTGACAGCCCTCTGCCCTGTTCACTATTGAACTGTTGTTCAGGAATGTACTCACTTGCCCTGTCTGCACAATAGACTGAATCGCTACAGGAGTCTGAGCGGCCTGACACTTTAAAAGCATGATGGCATAAATGTGCTGGACATTTCTGTAGCTGTAATTCAGTAATACTTAGCAAAAAGGGTCACAGGATGATGAATGAGGTGTGTGTTTCATCTTAAATAATTTTCTAGCATTTATATCAATTAACCTATGTAGTGTAATGAATAGGCATTATTGAGTATTTACTACTAGCACTTTCTGAGGAATATTTGCCTTTAAAGAATGTTCAAACTAATGAAAGGTTCATTTCATAAAAATCTTAGATATTTACTAGAGAGTATTAGGACAATGACTGGAATGGACTTTGCAAATAATGTGTATAGTTAGAAATAGAAGAAAGCACATGGCTAGGGGCAGGAGGAATTGGTACAGTACCTGTCCCTCAGGAAGTAGGAGAGCATACAGAACAGGGTCCTGTGCAGGCCTAGACACAGTTGAACTTCAAATTTGATTTCTTTTATTCAATAACTCAATGACCTTGAACCAGTTATTGGATTTCCATGAACTCTTATTATTTGGAAACTGAGAATAATCGTAGTATTTACCGTATAGAGTTGTGATCAGGAGTGAAGTAGATAACACAATTTAGTGGCAGAACATAGAATATACTGAATGATTACCACTGGCTCATACTACAGAGGGTAGATGCTATTTGCATGGGAAGATCAGCTGAGAAAGACTTCTAGGACCAGCATCAATAAAACACAGGCTTCGGAAGGGAGCAGGTTGTGTTCCCAGGAGGCAGGAGGGAGCTGCTCTGGTGGAATATCAAAGCGTCCGGTACCCTTCTATCAGATACTCTGCTCCAACGTTTGAGTTTGAACAAAGAGTAAAACGAATGCTGGTGTAGTTTATCAGGAATTTTACCCTGTCTCCAAAGAGAATTCACTGCAGTTCTCACTGTGAAGCCCTGGCTTTTCATCTGTAAGGCACATTACCACTACCATTTCAGCCAGTCTTCCAGGAGCTGCCCTCGCTTTCTTAATGCAGGATGTTATCTCCTTGACAAGCAATGCCTGTCTGCGAGGAACATTCCCAGCTTACAGAAATGCGGGCAGTGCTTTTGGCTTTGGACCATTGGCAGACTAGCAAACCAAAGACACTATGCAATGTACTATTCCTCTGCCTTTTACCTGTTGTTCCATGGTATGTGGAATTACGTCTTAGTTTTTCTGAGATTGTCTTTGTGTCCTTTATAGAAAACGCTCCCAGTAGCTATAGTGATTGCTGCAAAGAGAAGAGTCAGAATATACCTGGACCCTTTTGTAGAGGCCCATGACAAACTGCAGGTTTACTACATAAAAGGTGGGGTTAAACTGCAGCGAGAAAACCTCATCACAGCAGAAAAATTACTTTCTCAAAACAGAGCGATTCTTCTACCCTTCCCATCATTTCTATAAAATGGAAATAAAATCATAAAGCCTACAAGAGAAACTCTTGATGTTTTCAGGAAGATTCTGCAAGCTTGTCACCCATTTTATCCGTGCAGATCCTAATACCTTCAGAGTCACATGGCCAGGAGCCCCTTCCAGCCCCTTAATCCTTTCTAATCCTTCCAGCAGCAGTGCGGCTCTGTCAACATTATTCTTCCATTTTGGTCCAAAGCACACAGAACATGTGGCGCACTCTGTATGGCTTGTGTTGCCAGGTATCCTGTGCTTTCCTACCCAGCACCATGAAAAGACTTATTTTTTCCAACCTTAAAGTGTGTGGCAAAAGGAAAAGACAACGGAGTTTTGGTATGCACAAGTCGAAGGAGGGACAGAGGCAGCAAAGGTTAGTGGCTCCTTCTCACACAACCCGGAGCTTCTTGGAGAACAGACTGATATCTGGGAGATGGGAAGGATATTGTGCCACTTCTGCTTGATACTCAGATGCTTAAGCCTGGCACATCTGCCATATCGGGATTTTGTCTATCCCTGTGCATTGGTAAATCACTTGTAGAAAAAGCTGAGTGCAAACAAATCATCTAAAATTCCAAAACTTGGGAGTTGTGTTGACAAAAGCCATGAGATTGGACAAAATGTTTTTGCTCCTTTGGGATGTGCTGGGATCCCATGTAAAATGTCTGATGGATGGGCAGAATAAAAGAGAGTGAGCACCCACCTTCTGTGCCCTCCATCTGGCAAATGTCTCCCTGCAAGATTGTCAGGCTCAGACAGCCTGGAGGAGACAGGGTCTGGCACCATGGATCCCAACCTTCCTCCCAGACACTGACACCCCACAGCCCACACAGTGGGCTGCCACAGCAGTGTCCACCACCAGCCAGGATATGCTCATAGGCAATGCCAGAGAGGCAATGGGCCACCATTTCCAGAACCACCCTCGGGTACTGAAATTCTATGCTTACTGTTATAGTCAGGATTTGCTAGGTAATACAGGACACCCTGTATTGTAAATTTATAGGGTTATCTTATAATATTCACCCAAAATGTCAAATGTAGAAGAGTACAAGAGATCTGTTTGAACCGCAGAGACCAAAAGAATCCAGCCAAGATCTGAATCCCATGGCAATATCCCACATGGGTCCAGGCGTGGACTAGAGCCCATGACAAGGTCTCATGCAAGTCCCTATCAAGGATCTGCACCAGAATGACCAAGAGGCCAGTTGTGGAGGCCAGAAAGTCTGCACTGGCAGGTAAAGGCTCAGTGCCAGCAGGCTGAGGGATCTGCACTGGAACCAGGAAGTGATTCTCAAGGCAAAGGCTAAGACCAGAGCTCCCCTGGAGAGAATAACAGCCATCCCAAGTGACAGCAAGGACTCAAGGTCCCCCTCCAATGAGAACAGCCAGTTCCTATCAGGAAAAGCAGTTGGAATGAAAGCTTCTCCTGGGCAATCAGCAGCAGGCAATCTTCCCCTCTCTTTCTCCCTTTATGCTGTTCCAGAAACAACCCTCCCATGCCCAGAGCCACACTGACTCCATTCAGCTGGGCATTGCTGCTCAAGGCGACCATTAATTAATCCACAACATTTCCTAAGTTCCACTTTTAATAAAATCTGGAGAAACTTCAGATGATTCTCTTTTTCACTTTAAAATAAAATGACTTGCTTGCAGGGTTTCTTGCATACCTCATCCTAGAGGACACAAAAGGCTAGCCGGGCACCTGAACACTGCAGGGCATCTGAACATGGGGTCATCCTCTGTGCTATCCCCAGTCAATCTCTGAAGAGCCTCCATCTTCAAAATTCTATGGACAAAGAAAACTGGCAAATGTATAAATCACGATTTTGCTCCTGGGTACTTAGCCACAGTGATGAGGTGCTTAGCATCCTATACCACCTGCATCCTAATGAGCCATAAGCTATTCTGGTTTATCTGAGGTCTCACTGAAAGCAAAGAGGATAAACAGCATGCTTCATCTTTAGTATTCAGGACTGTGAAGAACTGAGCTATAAACCTTCTCTCATGCCACACTGCCGGCACCAACTTCCAGGGGCATCCTCCTCCTACTATATCACACTGCTTACAGTAACACCCAAAGGGATTAGGAAGTAACCGGCCACAGACTGGTTAGTACCAGTGGTGCTCTAGAGAGTTGTCACAGTTTCTTGGGCTTTGGTATCCTGAGGTGACTGTAACTATGATAACTATGCATGAAGAAAGGGCAGAGCATGCATCCTTTATAGAGCAAACACTCCTGCTCTTTATTCTCAACTTTACTTTAGGTTTCAAGGTGTCCTGCCACTAGTTAGAGTATAATTATCTTGATTTGAGTAGAGAGAGCTAAATCTTGTGGCATTTAGCAAACTGGCACATGTGACAAGTAAGAAGCTTGCTTTGCATTTCACACCCTACAGTGTCTCACACACACACACACACACACAGTAACTTTTAAAGCAAACTGCAAGCCAAATTTCCACATACCTTTTGAAAACCAGTTGACTTTATAAAGTACCTCTCTCAGAACTTTCATGAGAATGTTTGCTGCATGCATGGCACCAATGACACTGAAATGCTTGCTAGATACGTAATTCAGAGCCTAGTTCCGAGAAAGCAGACATTGGGTTTGATCTAGAGCTAATTGCTTTTAAATTGATCCTGGGATTTCTTGTCCTATTTTAAATAGGACCGGAGGAATAGTTACCTTGGAAGGAAAAAAAAAGGCATAATTTCTTAGTAACCAATATGATATTTTTATTGTTCAATCTTGCCCTTTGTTTCTTCTTCATAACACTCCCAGGGCAGCAGTGTGGTCTCACAGACTCCCAGCTTGACACAAACAAGCCAGCCCAGTTCTAGAAACTCCTTCTACTTTCAGCTTCATGGTCACCTCATGTAGGGAGTGCTGAAGTATAATTAGCACTAATTAAACAGAACTTCTCACAGTACTGAAAACTCTTAGACTCTGGGGAAAGCAGAAAGTATAGAACCTGTGGAAATTCTTCTCTTCTTTCCAGTGTTTGGCTCTATCTTGCAGCAATGTGATACCAGAGATCAATTGTGAGGAAGCATTACCTATATATGCACATCCGTCATCTCAACCTGCTTTTGTATGGCAAAGATTTATCGAGTGCCTGTTATGACAAAAAAAATCATTCCAGATGGAATTTTTATTCCATAGAGACATATAGATAATATGCAAAACAAATAAGTAAAATATATCTCATACTAAACAGTGATAAGGATTAGGGAGAAAAAGAAAAGTTGATGCAGGAAAGCATTGCTGAAATTTTAGGTCAGCTATGCATGAAGTATCTCTGAGAAAACTGTTAATGTATTACTATAGGAAGTAAAGAGGTAAGCTATGCACTTTTTCTGGAGAAAGAGTGCTCTAGTCAGAGAAAATGAAGAAATCCCTTGATCCTGACACAGTATATTCCAGAAATAGCAAGGATACCCGTGTGCTCAGTATAGGGGAAGTGACAGTAGATTAGGAGGAGACAAGGTGATACAACAACTTTGGCTTTTACTCTGAATGAACTGAGGAGCTAGATATTTTCTGGGGAGTCAGTAAAGTAGCTGCATGATCTTACTTACATAATTAGACTTCAAGAGGATCAAAGTAAGGGAACCGGGTAAGAGACTCCTGCAATAATCAAGACATGATGGGTTTTGTATCAGAGGGTTGCTAGTGTGGACTTTTGAGATGGCTGGAGTCTAGACACACACATGTCCACTCATTTAGTCAAACTTAAAACTAGGTCAAGCTAACAACAATCAAGAAGCCCTGTTAGACAGTCAAAAGTAACAGAAAATATTTGATGTCTTCTGCAAACAGGCAGTAAAAACATCTTTATAAATTCCTATGCATCCCCAACTCATTTACATTCTTTATTCAAGTTGTATATTCTTAGCTATGTCATTAAAAGAAACATGTTGAATCAAACATATTTCATGTTTTGAACTTCAAATGCCTTAGAAAAAAATCATATTATGTTGGCACATAATTTTGGAGTACATTTTCATACTTTAGTGTAACTACTAAATGGAAATTCACCCTTCACATCTAATACCAGTAGTGAATATAGACATATAGTGTCTAGATTATTATTTTTTAAAACATTTTGAACCTTTGATCTTCCATGCCAGATATATCTCAATGTGTTTAGTTAGGTCTTTGTTTGGAAGCTACGTTTTGCAGGAGTGAGCCGATTCACACCCATTCTTTCCCTGAAGGACAGCCAAGAGTCGTTCACTGGGCCATGCAGGGGTCAGATACACAGCCCTTGCCTTGAGTCGTAATTCCAAAGGACTGTGTGAGCCAGCACTTCCTGTGGACCAGGTCACAGCCTCCACTACAGCTACATCATAGTTCAGCTTCTCCCTGAATGGATCCTTATTCCTTCTTTTCTTCTCTCTCTCTCTCTCTCTCTCTCTCTCTCTTTCTCTCTTTCTCTCTTTCTCTCTCCATCACAGCTGTTGCTTCCTTTCCTAGTGTACCTGCTGCATACAAATGTCATGTCAAGGTCTGTTTTCCAGGAATCCAACCTGACCATAGGGTACTGGCTTCATAAAACCAGGTCCTGAGCCACAGACAGAGTCAAAGTTTCAGCCACCTTAAAAAGTAGCAGATATTCCTTAAAAGGAAAAAATGTTAATGACTATTAGTTTCAGTTTTAATTCCAATCTAGTTCCCAAATTGCCTACTATATGTTTGCTGCTTTCCTCCAGGAAAAAGACTGTTAAAATGAGCTACTAATCTTCCAGAGAAAATGCTTTGCCATTATCCAAAATACATTTTGTCCTCTGCAAGTTAGACCAAATATGTATGAAAAACTAAAAAGATAACTTTCCTTACAAATCATAAGTATATGCCTTAATTACCTGAGCATACGTTGGAAGGTAATCAAGAGAGCTGTATTTGATACTGTTCTCTAAGGTCCTCAGCTACTCAGCCAATAATTGAGAGGAGCATTACCAAAATCTTGCTGAGAGACAGAAAAAAAAATATATATATATAGTTAGATAGATATGTATATTTCAAGTTTGTATCCTTAGTGTATGTCTGTTCTTAGGTGAATATCATTAGAAGTGATCTCTTGACTGAGGACTCTTTTGTAAACTATTTTAAACACAAAGACACATCACCTGCCATGGGAGACATCTGTATGCCACTGTCAGTTCATCTCCCTGGAAACGGAAAAGAGGTTCATAATATGATGTATTCTGGTAATGGCAGTCAACCTGATAACATGTGACATAGATATAGCAATTTTAACAATACATCACAAAACATTCTCCTATGCATTAATAAATTCCTGTAAGTTAGAATGTAGTGAACTTGAATTACTTATTTTTTTTTCATTTGTTTGTGGAAAAGCATCTGAAGATCAGAGATTCAGTTACTCTCTGTGTCTACTCTCTTTCTCCCTCCCTCCTCCCCACCTTGTGCTTCCCCTCCTCCTCCTTCTTTTCCTCTTCTTCTTCCTTCTTTTCATTTATAATCTCTCTCCCTCCTTTCCCTCTTTGCCATCCTCTGTGTGTCTCTCTCTGTCTCTGTCTCTCTGTCTCTGTCTCTCTGTCTTTCTGTATCTCTCTCTCTCTCTCTCTCTCTCCTCTTTTTCTCTCTATTTATTTCCTCTATTTTAGTTTTGTGGTGATTTCTGTTCTTCCTAACACTTTTATAAGAACTAGGTAAACAGACTATTCTCTTGGTATCTGAGAAATTACTGTAGGATCACAACAAATCACTGTAATAATATATTTATAAATTATCTAAATATAAAGCCATAAAAACAGTTTATAGTTGCTACAAGATCTTCCTTGTCTTACTTGGAACAAAAATCATTTAAAAATCTCCTAATTCAAGCTACTTATTGCTCTGAGGAAAAATTTAGGCCCAGTGAGATAAAGTTATTTACCTCACATTCAGAGAGCTATTTATGGGAGAATTAAAGCTGGAAAAAACCTCATTCCTTCAGAATGATGAACTTAACGCTAATTTAATTTTGTTTACTGCCAACACAATACAAAGTGAGGAGAAAGATATAGGGACAGATGTAATTTCAGAATGGTGCTAGAAATATAAAGAAGATATTGTCAATCAACAGAGACACCAAGGACTTTTTGTATCATGCAGGTGGGATTCTCTGCCTCTTGAATCCATCTGCCTTCACGGAGTCAAGCATTTCATCAGCAGTGTTGACTTTCCTGTGCAGCATGCAGAGAGCCTCTGAGGAGGACCTCTCTGCTAGAAGCGAAGGGTTTTTATTCTTTTAGCTCATCTTCCTGCTTCATGCCTCATCAGTAAATTCTCCCAACAGTAAGAAGTCCATCACTCTGCCGTCACTGTGCTGTGTACTAGTTTGAGAGCCACAGGTGTCCAAAAGGTTTAATGCACAAATTGCTGGGCCTTCTTAATGTACAACATGGGATGACATAAAGAAATACTAGGAAAAGGACAGAAACACATAAAATCCAGGAAAAGAATTTCAAATGATTTCTATGAAATGATGATCCTAGGTAAGAAACTGCCAATTGGAAACTTATATTAGCAGCAAGATTAGCAAAAATAAAAACAGTGATAATACCCAGTACTGTAAAGATGCAAAGAGACTGTCATTGGTAAAATTAGACATTTTAGACTGTAGGGCATTGAGGGCCAAGATAAATATTAAGGATGAATGAGCATTCAAAATTAAATGTGCTAGTAGGAGCCAGGATCTGGTTAGAGGTATGTTATTGAAGCTGAGACCTGAAAGGGTCAGTCTCTCCCCCACTCTGCCCTGCAATCCTGCTCTCAGCTTCCTGGCTGCCATGACAAGAGAGCTTTCCAGTGGGTGGGGTAGCAGGCCTTGCCCCGTACTGAAGCTTCTGAAAATGTGAGCCAACATAGACTCCTCTTCCTTTAAATTGTGAGTGCAGAGTATCCTGTTGCAACCACAAGTAAAGTGTCAAAGACACACACTAACAGCCAAAAGTATTACTACTGACACAGAAGGCTTGGACAAAGATTTCCCATAAGAGAAGAAAAATTCCACCAACTGCCTCCTGTGTATATACCGAGAAGCTTACTATTCACACAGAGCCATGGATGAAAAAAGAATCAAGTGAGATTGGGAATCAGAATGGGAAAGTAGCATTGATGAGGCACTGACGTAGACCAAAATGCAAGAGGTAAATATGAAATCCTATCCTTGTAGTGGCAGCCATGTTGTGGAAGGAGGAAAGTACCTTGTAGGCTTAATTTTTACATTCAGATGACATTCAAAGAAAGCACAACACCACCAACAATGGAATCAACAATAATGTGTAATATTGAAAACAATTATACTCAAAGAAGAACTTTAAAATCCTGATTGCTATACAACTAAGAAAACTGAGCAAAATATATAAAGCAAAAACTAAAAGAATTATAGAAAGTAATTCAGGACCCTACCACCAAAGCCGGACATTTAAATTACTTTTTAAAAATGAATAGATTGGACATCTGTAAAATTAGCATGATTGTAGAAGTTTGGGACAATACTTAATACCATGCTGCATCTATTGGATACGTTTTGAGTTCTACATTCAAATAACATTCAAGTGCATAAGAAAATTTTCAAAAACTGACTACTCACTAGACCATAAAAGGAAAAACTGACAGAACTACAGGAAGTAATTCAAGAATAAGTGACTCCTAATATCTAATGGACAGGCCATATCTGCTTATCATAGAACAACTAAACTAAAAGTAACCAGTACCAAAGCTACTTAAAAACATCTTTGTAAATCAAATGTCACACTACCAAATGAAACATGGAGTGAATAATAAATCACAAGAGAAGTCATGAAAAATGTTTACCTAAAACAAAATAGAAATAGAAGCACTGCTGCAAAAATGGTACAGTGTATGTGTGAGAGAGAAAGAAAGAATGAGGGAGACAGTGTTATACATATACCAATCTTGTATATATAAAAGAAATGGAATTTAATATAAGTAAGGAAATCTTAGATGGTTAGCAAAAGCATTCTTCTGAATGGAAAAATGTTAGATCCTTAATTCAAACTGTACTTTAAAATGAGATGCAGTTATTTTGGAAACCTAAGTTAAAATGAAGCAGAAAACAAAAAAATTTTGAAACCATTAGACCACAGTACAGAAAACTATCTTTTTGACCTTGATACAGTAAAGAATGTCTTACACAACACACACACATAATCAGTGAAGGAGTAGATTGAGAAATTCAATGATACCAAAATTTTAAAACTTTCCATAAGAGACTCCTTGAGAGAAGTTTAAAAGCATGTTAAAGACAGAGAAGATGTGGCAATATATTTAACAGTCAAAGGATTTGCACTCAGAATGTTAAAGAGCTAACAAATCAATGAATAAAGGTCAAAACTGCAGTGAAAATATAGGAAGCTGTAATTCACATAAGAAGAAACATGTCACCAATAACGAAAGAAAGACACACACACACACACACACACACACACCATTCACAATTATGAAGTGCAAATAAAGCAATAAAGCAATAGCACATACTATCAAAATCAAAAAGTGTGAATATACAGAATGCTAAGGTGTTTGTAGTTGCAGGGAACTCTGGAGCTCTGTATACAGAAGAATCTAATTGCACTGCCATTTTGGCGAGCAATGTGGGCACAGCTGTCTATGGGGATCCCAGTTGGTGGAAAGGGATGCTTAGTTACTGTTCACTCTCAATGAGGTGGCAGGTGGTAAGCTTTAAATATATGTGGTGATTTTATTTTATTTTATTTTATTTTATTTTATTTTATTTTATTTTAAAAAGGGTAAAATTAAACACAACAAAATGGAACACAAGAAAGCAATGTAAGAGACATAAATTTCAAAGCAAGACAATCAGAGATATTCACTATCTATCATACTGATGCTTGTTTTCTTCCAAATAGTTGTCCATACAGGGACACCATACAAGGAATTCACAAGAAACAACATAGTATGGAAATGATCTGAACAGGATGAGGAAGGCGTTTTAGGTCTTCAAGACCAGACAATAGGGAAGCCATTAATGTCTGTCATAGTGTCTCTCATTCTCTTCAAAACAGCTGTCCATACCTTCATGTATGTTGAACTTAAACAAAACAAAACAGGCTAAAATCACTCTGAACAAAGAATGATAATATTGCTGGATTTCACATCATGACACCATGGAATCAGCACTGGGTACTTTAGTATCTCTTTTTCTTCAAAGTAGTTGTTCATTTCATCATGCATTATATAATTGGTTCTCATAAACTGTTTATAAGTTCTACACATGCATGAGTCTCTACATGTATATCTATCCTTTCTGTATTAGAGGGAAAAACAAAACAAAGCAAGACAAAACAAAACAATTCCTAGAAAAACATGAAGCAAAAAAGTGATATAAAACCACAATACAAGGTGATCTACAATGGTTACCATGATGTCTCAGCAGTATATAACAACATTAATTAAAACAAAACATTGGAGACATTATAAGACTTCAAAAGCAGGTAATAATCAAACCAGAGTGAGTATCTTAGTGAATCTTGTCATCTTCAGTGTAGTTGCCTCCACTCTTAGACTTGATACTATCAATCATAACAGATTCGAATAAAATCAGTCAGTACAGAATAGCAATCTAACAAACCAGATTCAAATAAGATCAGTCATAATAAGACAGTGTAAGTTATACAGGGCTTCAGATTAAGTTAAAAGGAAATTAAAGATGATTACCATAATATGTCTTGCTATTATTGAGACAGTTGTCTGTGCCCTCAAATCTAGTGTAAGTAGACAAACAGGAACAGAATATAATCCATTTAAACAGAGTGGTGAGAATAATGTAGATTTTAAATTTTGTTACCCTATAAACAATATCTTTTGCCTTCCTTTTTTAGACAGTTCCTCCCCTTTCACTCCCACAGGGTGCACTGCACATTTTGGGTCCCCCTAACTCCCTCTGTTTTTAGATTGTGGGGAGGAACCTATATATCCTAACTGATTTTGAACCTTCTGATTCCTGGGCTTGATCTCGAGTTGCATTCCTTTACCTATAAAAGCCTCAAGGTTTTCCTTCATTATAGCTGAGTAATTCTATACTGCACAAAAGTATCACCTCTTTTCAACTTATCTGCAGGTGCTGGTGGAGTTGCCCCTATTTCTTTCTGGTTCCCCATCACATAGAGCACTGTTTTCTCATATTTGACTTTCTGTCCATAAACCCTCTTTCAGGTTAATTATCTTTCCAATACAGAGCATCTCAATGGACCCTATCTCCTGATCTACTCTACCTGTGCTTCTTTTTGTTAGTATATCAAGGCCATCTATGTTAGAGATTACAGCCAACCTTCTCTGCCTCATTCTGCTATTCTGTTTTTCTGCCATTGGTTGTCTCTATTTTTCTCTTTCATTCTACTGTCTGCCCTGTTCATTGAGGCCTCTCTGCCACTCTTCCTGAAATCCTCATATTCTTCTTCTCTGTCTCTAGAATGTCCTTCAGTATTTTTTGTCGGGTTGGATTGGTGCTCACAAATTTCCCCAGTTCTTCTTTGTCATGGAAGTATCTTGTTTCTCCATTAATTTCTAGAGAGAGTTTTGTAGGATACATCAATCTGGGCTGGAGATTATTTTCTTTCAAGGCTTGAATTACTTTGCTCCAAGTTCTTCTTGATTTGATCGTCTGTGCTGAGAAGTCTGCAGAGATTTTGATGGGTTTACCTTTATATGTGATCTGTTTCTTATCTCTGATGGCTTTTAATATTCTGTTCATATATTGAATTTCTGGGATCTTGATTATTATGTGTCTGGGTATAGCTCTGTTTTGGTTGTAGGTGGCTGGAGTTCTGTATGCTTCATACATCTGCATATCATTTCCTTTTGTTATGCTTGGGAAGTTTTCCTTAATAATTTCTGTGAATAGTCTTTGTAATTCCTTTGTTTTGACTCCTGCTTCTTCATTCACATGTTTTATTCTTAGGTTATAGATCCTCTTGTCATCTTCTAGCCTTTGTATTGTCACTGACTGTTCCCTTGTTATTTTTAAGAAATCTTTCCATTCATGATCACACATTGCAAACTGTCTTCAAGTTTTGATAGTCTATCCTTAGTTTCTTTCAAGCAGTTTTGCCAGCTTTCAATGGAGTTTTTAGTTTCCTGGTATTCTCTTTGAATCTGTTTCATGTATTCTAGGTTTTCTTTATATTCTTCATTGAATGTTTCTCTCCTTTTATGTTCCTCCATTCTTCCATCTGTGTCCTCTTGAGAAGTGCTTAGCATTTCTTTTATTAATCTACTTACATCTTGCTTAACTTGAATTAAGATTTCAGTTTTGAGCTCATTTGCAAGGTACCAAATATATCTCTTTATGTCCGTTGAGGCCATGTTTGATATTGCATGTTTGCTGCCCTCAATCTCTTTTGTATTTTCCTCTCCTGGATCAATATTTTCAAGGTTGGGATCTGGGTTTTTTTATTTATTTCTCTTGGCATGTTTTTGGTTCCTTCCATACAAGTGTATAGTGTAGTTCCCAGTCCCTTTCCTTGTTGGTTATGGTTCTTCTGGAGCATGCAGGCTAGGGGTTTCTGCCCTCTCCAGTCCCCTGTCAGTCACTGAGGTGCAGGCAGGGGCAGTGTATGCTGGCCCCTCCCCTCTGGGACAGCCAACCTTCATGGGTCTTCACTGCATCAGTGTGTGCTGCGTGTAGGGAATCCATTTGGGATGACTTACTGGGTCCCGGCCAGGTTTGTGACCCAGGTCAAGCAGATCCCACCAATTTGCTCTGGGAGAGGAGCAACCAACTGAAGTCACTGCCATTCCCAGTTTGGCCTGTCTGGCCTGACACCAGCATGTCATCCAGTTGGTTGCCCCTTTCCTGTGGGAGGGTCTTATTCCCAGTACTCATCTTGGGTTAATGCAGGTCCCTCTCTGGCTCCCCTCTCCATTGGACTACCTGGCCTGCGACTTCAGCACGGATGTGGTGTGTGTCCACGGTGCCTCCAGGCAAGTCATGCACAGGGCGGCTCAGCTCCATGCGCGGGCCACTCAAGCCAGTCCCATCTGCGTGTGTTTGGGTTCAGATGCTCAGGCCGGTCTTGAGCATGAATTCAGGTGGCTCGAGTGAGAGCATCGTGCTTGAGGATCTTAGCTTCTCTGATGGTAGCCCTGGGACTCCGTATTTGAGCAGCTCTTTTCCCTTCAGTTTCTTCCTGGGTTGAGAGAATCCATCTCCCTCTGTTTGGGTCTCTCCAGGATGTTCTATTCTGGCATCTGAGCTGCCTTCTCAGAGAGGTTCCGTATCCTGCTGCCTACCAGTTCGCCATCTTTTCCTTCTCCTATGTGGTGATTTTAGATGGGATACCCCAGTGAGTTCTCTCCTGACTGTCATGATGATAAAATTTAGTCTCTTCTAACATAAATTTCCTCTCTGGCAATGATGATCATACTAAGCCCTGCAAAAAGCTCTTGTGTTACTGGACTTAGATTACACATGTCATAGGGTCAATCCCAAATCAGTTTCTCATTCTTTATGGCTGGCTTCATAGAACCCCATCATTTTTCACTATGGTTGTTCTCGGTCATTGTTAGATGCTATGAAAGATGTGGATCCCATAGCTGCCCTATAAAACCGAGAACACCTCAGGAAGCTTTCTGACTTTTTCTCTGTCTAACTAGACCACTCCACTGGATTCACTTTGTTATGTTTATCTCTGAGGTTATCACTAGAATCCTTAGTGGAGACAAGCTTCCAAGTACAAATTGGTATAAAAACTGTTAGCGTTTCTCTAACCTTCTCTTAAACTTTTCTGACATTCTAGGTCAAAGTTTATAGGAAGGACATCACCATTCTTATGCTTTATCTGCCTTTCACTTTTCTCCCAATCTCCATGCCATAAGCTCTAATTCCTGCTAGGGTGAAATTTCCCCTACTCTTGTTGCTCTTGCAATGCCATTGTCTCTTGTGCCTTGGCCATCATAGGTGACCACACAATGGAATCTATAGAATGCTCATCTTATAATCTCTTAACTTGATTCCTGACAATGAATTTGGCATACTTTTCCTATATAATGCTTAACTTTCAAACTAGCGGTTGTGTTGTAAAATTCTATTTTGTAATTCAGAAGCTGAAAATATTTTCACTTGATTTTATCATAACACTTGTTCCATCACTTCCCATTCACCTCCCCCACCCCATACACACATACACAGCACCAAGATGGGCAGAATGGTATGTTAATTTGACTAGAAAGAGGAATACTTGAAAAGAAACCTGATGGGAAAAGTATATTAACATATTTTTAACATGTTTCCTATACATATATGTTTAACAGAATCCAGGAACTAGAGAAGAGCAAGAAAGGAGGAAAACAAAGTAATTACTGGAGTTGTAAGAGGCTAGGAGGCAGTGTCCATACTCTAAGTGAGATGAGTCTATATCATCTAGTGCCCTCTGGCCCAGGGGTAGACAATGCTCCCAATACAAACTCTAAGGTATAGGGCCAAAAAGAAGGGATATTTGAACAGACCACACAACTCTCCTTCTGTGACATGGAATAGAAGAAAGAGAATAAAATATACTCTGTGACTATGTCCTCTCTCTGTCTCTGTCTCTGTCTCTGTCTCTGTGTCTGTCTCTGTCTCTGTCTCTGTTTCTCTCTCTCTCTTCTCCTCTCCTCTTCTCTCCTCTCCTCCCCTCTCCTCTCCTCTCCTCTCCTCTCCTCTTCTCTTCTCTTCTCTTCTTTCTCTTCTCTTCTCCTCTCTCTCTCTCTCTTTTTCTTCCTTTCTGAAACTTAGCTAGAGATGGAGGCAAAAAAAAGGCTTTAACTGTGACATAAAAATAAGGTTTTTAAAACTGTGGAAGACAGTGGCCTACTTTACTTGTTGTTATTGATTATTTGTTTGCTTTAATAATTAGGGCAACCAGAAAGTTTTAGTATCTATGTGAATTATAATTTATTAAGGGATTCATTGACATTGATAAGTAACAACAGAAGAAAAAGAATAAATCTCACATTCCTACTGTATTCAGTAGGGATTACTTAATAAAATATATAAATATGCATAAAATATAGAAGACTCAAAGTAAATGTTCCAGTGTATAAACAGTGTATCTCTTCCTGGTAAAATTACAAGTGGCTGTTTTTCTTTTCTTCATACTTTCCTTTTCTTTATACTTTCCTGACTGTTTCATAAACACCACAATAAATAATCTAAAGGTCAGAGTAAAACTCCAATAATTTAAGATGAAAAAGTGGGCAGATGTGTTAAAGGATATCAAAAACTTTCTTAATGGATATTACTTATTATTTACTCTTCCATTTAATTCTCAACATAAAGAGAAAAGGAAGAATGGAAAAGATTATATGTTTATTGATAAACATATATAAACCTATGTATGTATTTGCATGCAAGATACATGGCTATACTGTCAACCTCTGTTAGTTCATCAAAAAGAACAGTTCGTGCTGTCATTGTTTGATTGATTATTTTCATGCCTAGATCTTGTAACCTAACAACTACCCATAAGATAACAATATACAATATATTAACTAGTGTTCATTTTCTATTTTTTTGAAATTATATATCATTTCTATCCATTTTTTGTTTTGCTTTTTAAAACAAAAAGGAAGCATCAATATTCACAATTGATATAGTTCAGATAGAAATTAATATTTTCTGTACACCAAAGTAAAATGAGACACCACAGGACTGAACTAGAATTTCAACTTATAAAAGAGAGAAACAGAAAGGGCCTCTGTGTCTTTGAGATCTGCGGAATTACCTTCTGTTGTAAGCTCCTGTATCTGAGGCTCAGCAGCTCAGCTGCACTGTTACGAAAAGCTGTCTTCAGGTCTCATTTTGCTGCTGCTGCCTTCAGAATTTTCCACATCTTAGGCTGGCTGGATGCCTAAATGGGTGAGTAATCAACTCATGCCATCCACAGGGCACCAAGAAGCCTCTCGTATTCCCCTCAGGAAAATGGTCATTAACACAATCCCTCAGATCAAAGTGTATTTCCATTTTGATATCCAGACTCTGTTTGATATATTTATGTTGTTAAAACAGAAAAGTGTTCACTGATGCCAAGCCAAACTTTGATAATAATGCTAAGGATGGCATTTCTTTAATTATTATTTCTGGAAGTATAATTATTTTTTAGGATACTGTCTTTCCAGATGGATTACTTTTATCAAGTATATTAATTTTTAGTTTATCAGCTGTGTTAATTTTAGTAAATCTTATTACTACCCATCATGGGAAACAGGATAGAGAAGAAAACTGGCTTAAGAATGGCATTACTGTCTTATTTTAAACTCAGAAAATCTTTGGGCAATGTTATCAAAGCCCACGGCCAAATTCACACATAATTTACTCTTTTCTTCCTCATTTGATGTCAGTGACTTTCTTTTCTTCTTCTTTTATTTTAAATAGAATAAAACCATTAAAAAGATACAGAATTTTAAAACAAGATGATAGGAAATTAGTAATGATTATTATATTGCATATTGTTGTCTTCAGAATAGTTGCTTAGATTACCAGATACTGGCATGCAAAATTGATAAAACAATATAAGCACTAACTGTTCCTTTCAATGAACTGATAGAATGAGCAGTATAGTTATCTTAGCTATGTTGTGTAGGTATATACATCTTTTATCATCCTTCTTTTTTTCTTTCTCCCATCCCAGTTGTTGTTCCTTTCAATGAACTGATAGAATGAGCAGTATAGTTATCTTAGCTATCTTGTGTAGGTATATACATCTTTTATCATCCTTCTTTTTTTCTTTCTCCCATCCCAGTTGTTGTTCCTTTTTGAACAGTTTATTTCCATTTCACAATGTCTATTGTACCTTTTGGATCTTATTTACTCTTCTAGTGTCTTACACTAGGAAAATAACAAGATGTTTATACATGTGGGCCTGATTTGCTTCAATTATGAGTATGGTCTCTAATTATATCCATTTATATATAAAAGCTTCAAGTTTGTCTTTCTTTATAGCTGAGCAGTATGCTATTGTATAAAAACACCACATCTTTTTAATCTGTTCCTTAGATGATGGGCATTTCAGTTGTTTTTAAGATTTAGCTATTACAAATTGTGCTGCTGTAAACATAGGTGCACATATATTGCTGTGATAAGATGTTTTCAATTCTTCTGGAAATACACACAGAAGGGGAATAGTTGGGTCAAATGGGACCTCTAATGCTAGTTTTTTGAGAAATTCACACTGATTTCCACAGTGGTTGCACCAATCTACCTTTCCACTAACAGTGGAAAAGGGATTCTTTCATACCGCAGCCCCACCAGAAATTGTTATTGCGTGATTCTTGGATGACAGCCATTTTTCTGGGCTGAGATGGAATCTTAGTGTTGTTTTAATTTGCATTTCTCAACTGATCAGTGATGTTGAACATTTTTTCATGTATTTATTTGGCATTTGTATTTCTTCATCTGAGAAGTGTGCATTTATCTCAGATGCCCATTTTTGGATTGGATCTTTGAATTTGGGGGGCCTGATTTTTAAAATTCTTTATATGTCCCAGATAGAAGTCCTTTGTCTGAGCGACAGTTAGCTAAATATTTTTCCCAATTTTTGGGTTTCATTTTCACTCTGTTGGTGATTTCTTTTGAAGTGCAAATCTTTTTTTAATGAGATGAGATGCCAGTTGTTGATTCTTTGAAGTATTTCCTGTCAAGTTTGGTTTTTGTTTATGAACTTTCTGCCTACTCCTGTCTTCAAAATTTCTATCCACCTTGTGTTCCAGGAGATTTAGTGTGTCTGGTTTAGTATTTAGATCTTTGATCCATTTTGATTTTAGTTTAGTGCATTGTGATAGAGATGGGTCTAGTTTGAGTATTCAGTATGTGGAAAGCCAGTTTTTCCAGCACCATTTATTAAGGAGACTATCTTTCTTCCAGTGAACATGTTTGGTCCCTTTGTCAAAGATTGAGTGGCTGAATGTTTTTTGAAGTTGTGTCTGAATCTTTCATTCTATTGCATTGATCCTCAGGTCTGGTTTTATTTGTTTTGTTTTGTGTTTGCTTGTTTGTTGCCAGTATCAAGCTTTTATTACAGTAGCTTTGTAGTATAATTTCAAGTCAGGTATTATGATGCCTCCTGACTTTCCTTTGTTGCCTAGGATTGCCTTTGGTAGTCTATGTCTCTTCTGGTTCTAGGAGAATTTTAGAATATTGTGAAGTATTCTAATGGTAATGTTACCAGGATTGCATTAAATCCGTATAACAGTTTTGGAAGAATGGCCATTTTCATAATGTTGGTTCTTCCTAACAATGAACAAGGAATGTCTTTCCATTTTCTGAGATACACTTTGATTTCTTTTTTCAGATTACTGTAATTTTCAATGTATGGATCTTACACTTCTTTGGTAAATTGATTCCTAAGTAGTTCATTTTTTTGGGATGTTATTATGAAGGGTGTGGTTTCTCTAATTTCATTCTTAGTGACTTTGTTGTTTGTATACTGGAATGTATTAATTTTTGAGTGTTGACTTTTTATCATTAATTACATTAATTGAATTTGGTTTTTAAATCTAGGAGAATGTTGCTGTACTTTTTGGGGTCTTCTATGTACAGTAAGATGTTGTCTGCAAATAATAATAATATCACTCCATCCTTTCCTATCCTTATTCATTTTATTTCTCTCTCTTGTCTAATTGCTCTGGCTAATGTTTCTAGAACTACATTGAATAGAAGTGGTGATAGTGGACATCCTTGTCTTGTTTCTGATTTTAGAGTGAATGTTTTCAGTGTTAGTCCAGTTAGTATTATGTTGGCTATTGGTTTTTAATAGATATTTTCTATCAGATTGAGGTAAAGACCATCTATTCTGATTTTCTGTAGGGTTTTTATCATAAATGATTGTTCCACTTTATCAAAAGCCTTTTCTTCATCTATTATGATGATCATGTGATTTTTGTCTTTACCTCTGTTGATATGGTACATTTATTGATTTGTGTATGTTGAACCACTCCTGTATTCCTGGGATGAATCTCACTTGGTCATGTTGTACAATCTTTTTGATGATTTGCTTCATTTTGCTTGCCTGTATTTTATTGAGGATTTTTGCATCTATGTTCATTATGGAGATTGGCCTGTAGTTCCCTTTTTTGGTTGGGCATCTCTCTGGTTTGGGTATCAGGGTAATACTTGCCTCCAGGAACGAGTTGGGGAGAATTGCTTCCCTTTCAATTTCAATAAAGAATTTTAAGTATATTGGTGTTAAATCTTTTCTAAATTTCTTGTAGAATTTAGCTATGAATCCACCAGGACCCGGCCTTTTCTGTGTTGGTAACTTTATAATTACATTTCCAATTTCATTTTAGTCACTCTTTTTCTATAATACTGAATGTAAAGGCCACTACATAATACAATATATTCTTTAGTACTTATAATATGGAACATAATTATATGTTGGGAAGAAACTTTCAGTAATATTTTAAAAGATATAAAGATTTAAAATAATTTTACTACCATTTGTTGAATTAATCTAAGAATTCACTACAAGAATTTTCAGTTGGTGTTAAGGATTAAAAACTAGTGGTCAACTTAACACCATCTGATTTAAATTGGTGTGGTGCTGAGTGTAGATGGTCCACCTGAGGGAAGTTGCCAGCATAAAAGGAGACGTGGAGAGGAAGAGGGAGACCTTGTGGATTCTCCCAAGTGTTGCTGTTCGGAGTCATTAGTTCTCCTAGAGGAGCTTGTCGTGCTGGCCTCCCCATATGAATTCTACCATTATCATTGGAAGAGCTCAGGACCTTGTCGCTGAGTGGGTGTGGTTTACTTTGGAGGAGTTCTGGTCCTTATATTGAGCTTTACTTCCTGGATCCAGAGGGGAAGGTGTTTGCTGTTTAATCTCCAAGAAAAGGTTGTCACACTGGCTTCCTGACATTACTCCACTGTTCTCATTGTTGGAGGAGCTTGGGACCTCATTGTTGCTGAAGATGGCTGTGGTACTTTTCAGGGGAGCCCTGGTCCTTATCTTGAGTGTCACTTCTTGGCTCAAGTATAGAACCCTCAACCTACTGGCACAGATCTTTCACCCTGCTGGCATAGACTTTCTAGTTTCCACCGTTGACCTTTGGGCCTTCCCAGCATAGATCTGTAAAACAGACTTGCATAAGTCCTTGTATTGGGCTCTAGACCTCTAGTTGGACTAGTAGAAGGTATTGTCTTGGGCTCTGGGTCTGCATCTGGACTCATGCAGGACATTGCTGTGGGATCCAGGACCTTGGCTGAATTTTTTAGGTCTTTAGTTTTGTGGACAGATTTCCCGTACTTGCTTGTATTTAACTCTGGGTGACCATCAAAAAATAATATTATAAATTCTGTGTCCTGTATGCAATTGTTCTCCCTGCAAAGCTTGACCAGAACACTTAGTTTTAAAAGACTTTTGTTTGGTAGTGAAAACACCCATATGTTGATATACAGGGATCAAACAGTATGACTTGGTGCTGCTTTGTTTTGGAATGTGCGTATTATACGGATTAACAGGTTCCGTTCTGGCAGATGTGTATACCACCAGGACACACTTGGACAGCATACGCATTCCCACATACGCTTTCCCCTTCGCTCCCCTGTGTCTCACTCCCTTTCTCTTCTCTCATTGTTTTTGTACAGCTCAACACAGACCCCGAGGCAGGTAAGAGACAGTGAGCAGAGTCCCACACACCCTCCTCCTCTGCCGCACCCTGAAACCTTTCCTTGCAGGCCCCAGGACTGCAAAATATTGTGTGGTCCTCTAAGCTGCATGCTCCACTGTGCTGCCTCATGCTGAGCCGAGCTTCAAGCACAGTCTGCAGGGGACAGTTTAACTCCTTAGCATAGAAGGAGAAATATCTGCATGACCAACTTGATGTGGGCTCCACAAGGTCACCTCTCAACACCCAGCCCTGGAAGCCCTGAAATGGATAGGCCTGTGCTCGCCCCGTACTCCCCACCTGTTCCAGCCTCTCCAGGCACCTGCTCTACATCCTCTTGTCTCTGCCTAACACAAGCACAAGCAAACCACAGTGGCATCTGAAGAGCTCTGTCCCAAGAACCTGCAAAGCCTCTGCCCCCAAGCCAGGTTTAATTACAAACCTGAAGGAGGAATATGACTGGAGCCTCTGTGCTTTTCTGATAAGGTACAATTTTTCATTTCCCTCAGGTTTTATGATCTTCAAGGGTGGGAAAGTGCTGACAATATGAGTCAACAACCAGAGGTGCTGACTCCAAGTGCTGATTTTCCAGGAGGAAAGAAACAGAGAAGAATTGAAATTGTGAGGAGCAGGCGTTGGGCGTGTGACTATGGCAACTGATGTGAGCCAGACGAGATACGAAGGCTTCAGGATGAGCCAGAATCTCTCTGTCTAAGTACAAATTAAGGAGAAAGATAAAATGTTTTGCTGCTGTGTCTACATTGCTAGAAAAGGCGTGCTGTTTACTCCTTCCCCACAGACAATGCCAGTACTACTACGAGCCATAGTGATAGTAATAGTAGCTACCATTCACAGAGCATGGATGTGTACACCAAGTTCTTTACCTGCTTTGTCTCAGTTATCCTAAACTACCACTGTAGCATAAGCACCATCATTACCATCATCTTCAAGACACCCAGGCTCAGAACGGTACAGTAATTCCCAGATTCTCACAAGCCAGTATCAGAGCTCAGACCCTGTAATGGCTTGTATCTGGATGCCCCCCTCAAAGCTTCATGAGCTGATAGGTAGGGCTTTTCAGAGGCAACTGGATTTAGGGCCTGTATCTGTGGATTAAGAGAGTGTGATGCCTACATTACTTCATTGACTGGTTTAGAGTAGTTCTGGGTGTGGATAATAGGAAGGTCCATCCTGGATACGTGAATCCCCAACAAGTAGACTTTAGCCTGGATAGAATATAATGGAGAGATAGAAGGCAGTCTTGCTGTTTACTGCTTTCTTCCTGCCCTGCCACAGAGTGTTTCTCCTTTGTTATATCTCTCTGCCATCCCACCCTGCCTTGGAGCTGTCCAAATTGTCAACTGAAACCTCTACAAACTGTAAGCTAAAATAAATCTTTCCTCCCTTAACTAGTGGGGATTGTTTATCTTAGCAATGAAAAAGTAACTAACACAGACCCAGTGCTGAAAGTGTCTCTGATCAAGTCCACAATGTTCCCAGAGTAACTAAACAACAGGTCAAACTTTGTCTTTCAGTCTTCTGCAAGGTTGGGAAAAAAAGGGAAAATCAATGTCTTGAAAACTTGCAGCTACTGACTGAATAAAAATGTCTGACTTCTTCATTATGGACCAGCCCACTCCCTTAATCTTTAACCTGCTTACAACACTGCTCATGATGAGGGTAATTAAACATTCAGTCAAGATTTGCAAATTGCATGTACTGTAATACAGACCTTTTGTCAGGCTACACCTTAATCACAAAGAACTGCAGGCTTTCTGTGATTTCTAACAGTTCTTTCTGACCTCTATTGGCAGTAGGAGATGGACCATAGAAATCCCTCTCACTTCCCAGATTTTAATAGTGACATTGAAGTTACAACCTCAGGCACAGTCACTCCAAGACACAAAAACTACTCCTCTTTCTCTTCAGCAAGCAAAACAAAAGTAAATACAAAAACTGTGAGAGAGGAAGCCAATTAATATCTTTAGTTTTTAGAAAGCAGCAAATGGTAATTGGTGGATACCTCATTTACCTGAAGTACTTTTGAAAGTTTAAAATTGTATGTTATGTCTATTTTAGGGACACATATATCAGATTAAATATTTTTTTCTTAGAAAAGAGGAGTTTCAAACAAATTCATAAAGGAAAGAAGCATGTGATTCCCACAACGTAGATTAAATATTTTGAACACTCATTATGCATAAGACTGCAAGAGTTTCAGTGATAAATGCAAAGCATAAAATTTCATCTCTCTTTTTATTTTTAAAGTATTTCTCATTTACTTTGGAACACAGAAAAAAGAAACATTCAGTTGGTTTTCCCCCAGACAAGTCACATTCATCAAAATTATTTTTAAATTTCTAAATTCAAACATAATGTTTGGATAAGACTATGTAGGCTGCTTCATTCTTAATATATGTGGTATGGGGACAGGCAAAAATTTCATAGGGCTCAAAAAGCTGTGGCCCCAAAAGATACTATAAATCATTTTACTTTGTCAAAATACGTGCCTATCAAAAGCACTGGTAAGAAAATAATTAAATATTTTTAAGCACATAGGGCCAAGTATCTAGGAAACAGAAGATTCCTATAACCCCAGAAATAAAAAATCACTCAATAAGAAGTGGGTAAAATGTTTGAAAAGACACTTCACCAAAGAAAATGTGAATGGCAAATAATTATCTGAAAAAGTGCTCCACGTTATCAAGAAAATGTAAATGTACACCATAATAAGATATGACTACCCACTCTTCAAAATGAATAAATTGAAAAAAAATTAACAAGACCATAGGAAGCTATGGACCATCTGAAACTCTCAGGTATTTCTGGGGGGAATATACAACGCCATAAGCACCCTTCAATGAGAAGCCCAAAGCTTCTTGTAAATGTAAGCATAAACATACAGTATAACCGAGGAATCCCAGTCCCACATACTTCTTCAAGAGGAATAAAACTCTGTGCCCACAGAAAACCTGTGTGCACAAATGTTCATAGCCTGACATGGAAAACAGTCCAGGAATCATTACACAAAAATGAATAAAAGAACTGTGATATTTATACAGAGAAATACTATTTGACAAAAAAAATAATGGAAACTGATAAAAATAATGCAACATATTCCAGCACAATTCATAACAGCTAAATCTTATCCATCAACAGATGAATATGTAAAGGAAATGTGGTATTTAAACATAGTGGAGTCTTACTCTGCTGTAAGAATGATAAACTTGAGTTGTTTGTAGGAAAAGTTATGCACTTTGAAACCATAATGTTAAGTAAAATGAATCAGACACAGTAACATATATTGCATGCTTTTTTTATATAAGAAACTCAAATGATCAATAACGAGAAAACAGAAGGTAAATAATATGAAAAAGGGAGAAAGATCTTCCCCAAATGAAAAAAAGCTTAAAAGATGGAAAGAGGTAGGACAGAAGGAAGTGAAAGGTAAAAAAAAAAAGGAATTAAAACCTGTTATGCACATGTATCAACTTCCTATAAAGAACATAAACATTATTTGAACATGTACTAAAAAAGCAGTTTAAGATATGCAACATAGGTAAATCTCAAAATCTTCTGAATGAAAGAAAAGTGTATGTAAGAAGTTTACATATTTATATTCCTACTACACTTAAGTTCTAGAACTAAAAACTAATATATAGTGGAAACAATTAAAATAGAATCTGCCCACAGGGAGGCGGAGTGTTGAGGTTAAGATTGAGAAGGAGGAAAGAAATTTCTGGACAAATGATAGGATTATATATTTTGATAAGGAGTTGGGTTACATAGGTGGTACTTGTGTCAAAAATCAGTAAAAATGTCCTTAAAATGTGTGTCTGTCTTTGTGTGTGTATTCATCTAAAAAATAAAGAGACTAAACAAAATTTGAGTAGTAGCTAAAAATATTTATGCTAGAGTACTTAATGGGAAGTGAACTAATATCTGAAATTTACTTTGAAATATATAAAAATAAAATAATTTGAGGGTGAATATAGGCAGAGATATCTATGGTAACACATGTTATGTATGATGAAGAAGAAAGAATATCCATGCGACGAGGAAGGAAAGAGAACCAAACAAGAGCGGGCGACAGAGTCAGGAGGCGTCATTTTCTGTGTATGTGGTTCCTGCTCTCATTCGGCGCTCCCCTAACCCCACCCCTGCCATGCGTCACAGGTATTCATGGAGTTCTACCCAGTGCCAGGCACATCGCTGAGTGAGGGAGATGCACTGGCTAATTTTAAAACAGCGGAAACTACCGTGAGGATCCAGATTTGATGCTCATTAAAATCTGCCTCAGTTTTAAACTCGGAATTTGTTAGTACTTAGGAGGGAAGAAACATTAACCTATAGTACTATATAGTCAAACACAATTAATTATAGGCATATATATATGTATAATTATAAAACTTTGCTATGATTTGTTACTAGACATGCAGACATTTGCTTAACTATGGTTTTGATAGCGTAGCTGGTTCATTTGGGGGCTGAAGTACAAATACAATAAACTCATAGAAATTAAGGTATTTAGCTAATCATCTAAATAACGCATTTAAATGATCTTCTAAACCTAGAGCTTAAACTACTCTATAACTGTCAAATGTGTATTTTTTACCCAAAGCTCATTTCTGAATTTCAGAAATTTGAAATCAATGCCTCTCTGGTCATTTTTTACCCAAAATAGTTCAATTTCAAAGGATGCCAAAATAAACTCAATGTGTGCCTTAGTAGTTATCCATCAAAGTCTACAGCTAGAAATGAGTCAACATAAACTAGTCCTTCATACTTATTTACTAGCATCAGTGAATCTCTCCTGCTTTTAATTTTATATTCCAAAATATCTATCATATTTTCTTATAATAAAAATAATACCCATTGAATACAATTAAAAAATATAAAAAAACAAAAATATAATCGCTCATGGTTTTACTTTGCAGCGGCTACAACACTGCAAATTTCTGCTTCTCCTTAGTTTTTCTAAATATAAAGAATCATAAGGAGTTTATTTTTTCACTTAAAATATAAGTGACCTTACTTTTTAAAATTTGGCATCATACCATTGTTTTCCTCCATGCCATGTTACCTCATAGGGGCTATTTTAAATGGCCAAAAATATATTTAATTCTCTCCTGTTCAAGCTTGCATCATTTTCCTTCATTATTATAAAACTCATTTGAAAAAGCTTTCCATACAATGTTCCCTAAAATACATCGTCTATATTAGGCTAAACACTCATGGTCAAAAACGATTGTTATTTCCACTCTTAAAAACCTGCAGTGTGAGCTTGGCATAGTGGTGCACGTCTACAGTCCTAATGCTGTGGCACACTGAACCAAGATGACCCCAAGTTCAAGTCCAGCCTGGGCAACTTCGTGGCAGAGACTCTGTCTCAAAATAAGAACTGGAGGCCAGGGGAGCAAAGGCCTTGGGTTCAATTCCCAGTGCAAAAGCAAAAACACACAAACAGAGAAACCTACCTACAGTGTGACTTCTGTGTCTAAGGTGGAACAAAGACCTCATGTACTTTTCCTCCTTGAAACAGCTAAATAAACTGGCAGAATAAATACATGTTATGAAGTATGTAAGTCATGCTCATATTTTGTATGCAGCGTGCTTTCAAACACCGGGCCACAGCTGAGCCCTTCTGCCAGGCACAGGGAAGCCGGCGACAGCCCCCATGCCGGCCCGGGTGTTGGGGGGAAGGGGAGATCCCCAGGAAAAGCTGGCCTTCTTACATGCTGAGCAGAAAGAGGACCTGGGGTCAGGGTGCCTGGACTTGGGAGAAGAGGACCAGCGAGTGAGGAGTGTGCGGGAGAGGAGTCTGGGTGGCTATGAAGCAGCGCTGTGACTCTTCCATGATGGTTTGCTCGGTGAATTGATAGAAGGAAACCATCTCAGGCCACAGAAATGATGGAAAGGGAAGAAGAAACCTTTGGAGCACAGGTAGCTCTAAGGTAGGTCTTATTCCCAAGAGCCAGAATGAAATTCTTCATAATTCACAGGTTACCAGGTGCAGCATTCAGAATGACTTTGTCTCATGAGAGAACAAATAAAGAAAATTAGTGATGCTGTAAAAATCAATCTGGCCAAAAGAGCCAATGGTTTGCATGTATTAAATGATGATTCTGAAGAAAACTCAGGAAAGTTTTTTGTAGAAAACTTTTAAAATTTTTAAAGAAAATAAGTTTTAAAATTTTTGAAGAAAATAAAACAATCTCAGCAGAGACTTTAACAAGATGTTCAACATAGTTAATTGTTTTTTTTTTAATTATTTATTTATTTATTTATTTATTGGGGCGGGGGTTGGGGTTTGTTTTTGTTTTTCTTTTTTTTTTTTTGTACCAGGGATTGAACTCACAACCTCATGCTTGCCAGGCAGGCACTTAAGCCACTGAGCTAAATCCCCAGCCAACATAGTTAATTGTTAAGGACGAAAATAGCTAAAATTAAATAGATTGATTATATGAAGTGTTATTGATGCCTCAAAAAGATAAATATTACTATGTAAATTAGCCAATACAAAATTGTCAGGCATGCAAATAAACAGGAAAATATACATCACATCAAGGATAAAAAATGATAAATTGAAACTTACACTACACAACTGATAACAGTTTTAGGCATGAACATTACAATTAGTTGTAACTATATTCTGTGAGCTTGAGAAACCAAAGGACGTCTGATCAAACATTAAGGAAAGAAACAGAGGATGCCAAATAGACAAATATAACCTGTAGAGAAGAAAACTACAATGACTGAGACAAATAAAAAATAAAATAACCCACCAAATAAGTTTAAACAAATGAATGATAAAAGAAAAAATAAGCAATAAAAATAGAGCAATGATAGTAAAAGCCCGTTCTTTGAAAACAATCAATGAAATTCATAGGCTTTTAGCCAGAATAATGAGAAAAGAGAGTAAACACATTTCCACAAGTTAGAGATTTCTCCACATAGTAAAATGATAATAAAAATAATGCAAACAAATGCACATCAAAACCTCCATAGCTTAGTTAAAAATTAGTAAATTCTTTGAAAGATACAAATGACCAAGCTTCATTCAAGAAGAAAAAAGAATCTCAAAAGTCCTATGGGTATTAAGAAAATTGAATTTTCAGTTAAAGTGTTTGTTACAGGAAATGCAGGTCTGGATGGCTTCACTGAAGATGTCAACCAAAATTTTAAGAAAGAAATAACACTAAATCTGTGCAGATAAAGAACCAATGAGAAGAAGATATTTGACATTTTATTCTAAAACTCAATATTACCTTGACATTAACACTAGACAATAATATGGTAAGAACTACAAACTAAAATCTCTTATAAAAATAGATATAAAATATAACACTTGATCAAATCAAATTCAAAAATTACTGCATCAAAAGCTATTACATAATGGTCAAAATGGGTTCATTTTGAAAGCACAAGGCTAGTTGAGTATAACAAAACAATTTTGTTTGCTGAAAAACAAACAAAATTATTTTTCAACAAACAAAATGAGGGAGAAAGATTTTCTTCTGACAAACATGAAGAAAAATTTTGACAAAATTTTATAACTGTTCCTGTAAACTCTCAAGCAACTAGCAAAAGAAGCAGAAGAAATTTCTTCAACCTGAAGGAAACTTAAAATAAAATACATCATATGCCTGAATGTTAAACCATAAAAACTAAAATTTCTACAAGAGACATAGCAGAAAGTTGTGACGGCCTTATATTACATACAATACTAGAAGCACAATCCATGAAAGAACATTTTAATAAAACTGAGCTCAACGTTAAGAAATTAAACTTACTCTTCAAAAGGCACTTTTAAGAAAATAAAAGTTGAAGGCACCAACTAGGAGAAAAGATTGCAAATCACAATTCTGATCAAAGACAGATGTCTACAATATAAGAACAACGCTTTAAAAATAAATAATAAAAATAAAATAAACAGTAGATCTCAACAGAGACTTGAACAAGATGTTGAACATAATTAATTGTTAGGGACTAAAATAACTAAAATTAAATAGATTGATTATATCAAATGTTAAAAGAGGTATACAGAAACAGAAACATTCATACATTCTTTGGAAAAAGTTAAAAGTGAAATACTTTGGAAAACAGAATGACATTTTCTTGAAGTGCTACCATTCATGTGTCAAATCGCCCATCTATTTAATTCCTAGGCATGTACTCAAGGGAAATGAAATCATATTTACACACAAAGACTTGGGGAAGACTTTGGCAGCTTTATTTCAGGAAATAGCAGTAAACCAAAAACAACTTAAATGTCCATCAATCAGTGAATAGATAATTTATGGTATATTCATACAGTAAAATATCATGCAACATGTATGCACATCAAAATACTTATATTGAATGAAAAGCCAGATCATAAAAATGCATAATTTATAATTTCTTCTTTATATATCTGTAGAAAATGGGAACTAATCCATGGAAGCAGAAATAGATTATAAAATGGCATGAGTTGATTTTGGAGGTGATGGGGCTTGTGCTCATATTGACTGTGTTGCTGGTTTCATGGAATACACAGATCTGTTAAAACTTTATCAGATTTTAACTTTTTAAAGTGTGTTTTACTATTCCTAGTGAAGTTCTAGAACAGAACAACAGAGAAAACAAGAAAGAAAGAATGTAAAGATGGGAAGGATGGAAGGAGGATGGAAAGAAGGAAGAAAGGAGCAAGGGAAGGAAGAAGGGAAAAGAAAGGAAGGAAGGGAATGAAGGAGGGAGGAAGAGAGGAGTACAAAGAAGACCCTGTTGTCTCACAGAACATTAGGAGCAATACCTGATGTATTAGGAGCCTTTAAATACTATTCATACCCTCTCATGAAATGTCTCTGTCTCCTTTAATGTCTTCCAACTCTCTAACTCCCATCTCCTTCCAATTCTTTTCACCATACACCCTATATTCTAGTTTACCTTCTCTCCAAGCTTCTTGTACCTAATCACTCTTGCACTTCTTATTTGCTTTTCAATAAGAGTTCGCCTTCCTTTCCAACGTCCACCTCCAGGCTGTGAACTGCTTCTCACCAATTCATAGCTCTAACAGAACACTCTTCACACTACCTTGACATGGCTGACTTAGTTATTATACTCTCTTCTTGAGAAATCCCCAAGAACACAAATATGCCATCCACCTGTACTCTCCCAATATTTCACATAGTGTGTAGAAAATGATACGCACTTAACATAATCTGTTGTATGAAGAAAACAATAAAATTATGTTAATGCATACTCCATCCCACTGATGTCCTTTTAGTACTATGTCAGCAAAGCAATAAAAGCAGTCATAGATATTATCCCAACACATTTCTTTCTATGTTGAAAAAAAGGGGCGACCACTAAAACAAATCCTAAATGTGTGAGACTATTCAAAGAATCCAGCACGTTACAGAAAAGCATCACACCTCCGAAGCTCACAAAGGACTGCACAGCTGTGCTGTAGATTGATCTGGCAAATGAAGAGCTACCCAGCTGACTGTTTAAAATGTCTGTCTTGATTGACACTTACCTTGATTTGACTTTTCACAAGTCACAGCAGTAGCAATAATACTGCAGTGGAAAGGACCGCATGAGGGGGCCACGTGACTGCTTCTTTATCGGGAGCGCAGACCCTTTCCTGCAAACTCTTTCAATGCACAATTTAGTCAGCCTCCCACTTTTGCTGGGAGAAAGTGTCTGAATCGAGAAATAAATTAATCTAGTTCTCAGAACAATCCCTTGTGGGAATTATAGAAGAGTAAGAGAAATTCTCTTGGATGAACAGATGTTTTCACCAGAATGTGTTCTGTCTCTCCACTTTGACAGTGTTTATGAACTAGTCACAGAGTATGCCTTCACTGGTAATAGGTATTTTGTTGCCCATGTGTGTTTACGAGCCACATTTCCTGGAATGGCTGGAATGGACCCAGTTTTTCTGTTTCTACAGGATCCAAAACCTGAAGATCAATATAAAAGAAGTTCTGAAATGTCATTGGGCAGGATGCTAAATGTAGTCAATGTATTGTGAAATAAGCCCGAGAATACATTCATTTAACATATTGTTCTAGGTCACCTAGGTCAGACAAGAAAAAAAGAAAAGAAAAGGTATGTAAAGGATTTTTTACCCAGTCTTTAAAACAGAGATTAAAAAAAAAAAAAACTTGGGTGAGAATGTGTGAATTTACAGTCACTCTAGGAAGACATGAAAATTAAAATCTAGCCGGTTATTCCCTTCAGAGCAGGTTGCCTTCCCCTGTTGAAAATCACAAAGAAACCTTGCACAAAACAAAGCTAAATTATTTTAAAGCTTCTGTTAGTAGTAGGCTGGTTTATTTTTCCCTTGAGCAAGCATCACTGGATTCAAATGAAAAGCTTGAGGCGTATTTGGGTAGATGATAATGAACAATGAAGACTCTAGCTAGTGAAGTTACAGTGGAAAATCAGAAGAGTAAGTTTACTTCTACAAACATCTATTTAATAAGGACATGCTTGGAAACCTGAAGGCAAAATGGTTGATGGAAAACAATTATGATATACCTAGGGGCATCTTTCAACATTGATCTCAAACTGATGGAAACTAAGGAAAAAGTAACCACAAATGAAATCCTCATAAGTCAGTCATAAGAAGCCTGACAGGCAGTAGCATAAAAATATCACTCAACTTCACACAGATATAAGGGAAGCTTCTTTTGTATGATGTTATTTCTAATCATAATAATCAACTTGAAAAAATTGAAAGGAATAAAAACAATTGCTTCAGTCTGAAGTATAGCCTGTTACATCAACTAGTTACCTATTTCCGAACAGTTTCTTTTACAAAGATAGCAATTCGACTATTTCATCCATTTTAGACTGACTAAAATACAAAAGCAAGGAGTTAAAATTTTTCAGTAATAGAATATATGAAGGTTGTCACAGTTAAGTCACATTAAGCAGTAACGGTGTGTATATACCAATTACCACTTCCTTTTATTATAGACCACCTTTGCTCCTGAACTTACATGCTTCTCCAATTACACGAGAAAATATTGCGGAAATGACTCATGACATCAGGCTTATTTTCCAACAATCCAAGTTTAGAAAGAAGGCACATGACTTAAATGCTAAAATGTCTTTCTGCTGCATCAGTAGCAATTCCAGAAGCCTGTTCACTTTGGAAGCATTTGTTCTTTGCCCTAAAAGGGCATGAAATGGCAAATTTTGAAATAGCAACACTTTAAAAATATATTTTTAGAAAATACAGTCTCTCTGGTGTCCCTAGGCCAAGAAACAAAACTTTCTTTCATCCAAAACTATGGGCTGGAGGCAGGAAAGGGAATAAAATGATAGAAGAGTCTTCAAACTAGCCTGCTGGGGACACCATACTCAGCAATTTACATGCTACCTTAGTTTGTATTTGGAATATCCTAAGCATGATCTCCATTTTACACATGACAATACTAAGGTCCAGTCTCCCCAGCCCAAGTTGTTCCACTCATTAGATAGCAGATTGGGAACGAAACCAATCAGCCTGATTCCAAAACCCAGATTATTAACCCTGTACCCCTAATGAATTTGAGTGTATGTCCCATGTATGGTTCCAGAGTGGCTTCATTGTGAGTCAGCTATCAGATCAACTTCTCCATGAAGCAATCCCACACAGCCCCCAGGCTCCCACACAGCTGGAATCCCTCAGGATCCCAGACCAATTTCATTCCAAATGTTGACTACATAAAATTAAATTATGAAATTAATCTTCTCTAATATGTAAGCCCCTAGAGACTGAAACCATATCCACATTTGTATCATAACAACTTTGCAGAGTGTGGAGAATTCAAGGACTGTTTCATAAATATTTGGTGACTTATAATTGAACCAAAACAACTGCACTAAAGATTTTAAATAAAGCTCTACAATATAATTAAAAGATATTAAATGTAATGTAGTGTAATATAATGTATAATTTTGTCTGGGGATACAAAAGCACAGAAAATAAGGAAACAAGTTAAACAATGTGGATTAGACAAATTCAGAATATAAAATGTTCCCAAGACAATTTAATCTCCAAAAGCTCATGAGAAGAAGGGGAAGGAGGTGGAGGAGGTGAGGAGGAGGTAAGGAGGAGAAAGAAGAGGACAGGAGGGAGAGAAGGTGGAGCAGAAGGAGAAGGAAGAGGGGAATAGAATGAGAAAGCAGAGGAGGAGAAGGAGGTAAAGTTCTGTAGAGGCTAGAGATGTAGCCCAGTGGTAGAGCCCTTGTGTATAGTGCAGAAGGCCATGGGTTTCTCACCAGCAGCAAAATATAAAACTTAACAAAGAATAAAACAAAACAAACAAACTTCTTCAGACTTCGCTGGGTCTGGAAAGAGACTAAAATTTCAGAGAGAGTTAAGCAAGCTGAAGTTCTGGTTCTTCTCATCACCAGAGCTCAAGAGACCCAACAACTTCATGCAGTTGGGGTGATTTGTTTTCCTCTCAAACTTCCACACAATATGACTTGTTTAACAAAAGAATGTATGACTAACAAATGTTTAAAGTGATTGCAGTGATTGTTTAAAATAATTCACGCTTTCACTTCAAAGTGTATACCATTGTTTTCTCATTTTTTCTCAAAAGGCTACAGCTGGGATCCAAATAATCAGATGCATACCAGGCACATAAGAAAGCTGAGGTTGCTCTGGGAAATTGGATTGGGCTGTGTGGGTATGGTGTATTTCATTTGTGTAATGTGTCCCAAAGAATCTCTTAGAAGAAAATTGTAGAGCCATCTGTTATGGTTGTGTCTGGATTTCCCCTGAAAGCTTCATGTAGTCATTGGGGTGGTCTTCTAGAGTTTGTGAATGATTCATGGTTCAATGCTGGGATTATGAGTGTGAGTGCTACACCTACCCTAGGGTGGGTAACCTACATAAGGGACAGAAAGAGTCTTTTCTAGTGCTCCTCCCTTTTTGCTCTTGTTGCTTTTGTTGTTTTCTGCCACCATTTACAGTTGCCCTCTGCCATAAGCCACCCTGCCTTGAGCCCAACAGATGGTGGACTGAAAGCTCCACAAATTGTAAGCTAAATAAATCTTTCCTTCCTCAATTTTTGGTGTCAGGTATTTTGTCTCCACAATGAAAGAAAAGTAATCAACACATCATCCTAGGTGATGAATTAATGAAATTCCTTTAGAAAAACAATTCTACTGATTTTCAGAACTGATGGGGGCATATAATGACTGAAAGAATAAATAGATGTGGGGAGACTTTATGAAATGCTGTGTAACACAGAAAAAGATGAAGGTCATGAAGGGGAAATATCCGAGTCAGTGTTCTCAGCCATGCTTCTGAGCACTAGA
This sequence comes from Dolichotis patagonum, assembly GCA_004027295.1. NCBI lineage: Eukaryota > Metazoa > Chordata > Mammalia > Rodentia > Caviidae > Dolichotis > Dolichotis patagonum. The sequence continues at coordinate 9,158 of PVJX010006502.1, read as the reverse complement.
CACCAGTTGATTCACCTACTGGGTCAAGTCAGCGCAGTGCAGCCAATCAGTAATGTTATCACACACCTATTGTTTCCCCTTGCCATCAGTGCTAACAGAAGGAGCTAATATTGACTAACTGTGATCTTCTGGAAAGTTGTGAGATGTGTCCCAAGACCTGAGCAATCACTGAAGCCCAGAGAGGGAAGGTAAGGTAGACCATTCCAATGAAAGGCACTGAGTGAAGAATCATCAGTGACATTTTTTAAGCCTTAATTTTGTTTTACGCAGACATGCATTGTCACCTACACTTCACAGAAGACTCATTATACACAGGTTAGCTGACCTGCTTAAGTCCCATAGAAGTTGACCAGTAAGCAAGGATTTGGACTTTGTTAGCTCTGACTCTAGGATTTATGTTTCTGAAGCCTTTGAAGCAGCATCTTCTGACGTTGCCTCGTTGCCTCGTTTTGTCAAAGTCTTGAATATGGCTCTAGCTCCAAGGATGTAAGAAGCCATAGAAAGCCCTACCTGCAAAGAATGGGCAGCTTTGTGGAGATGAGTCACACTAACAGAGCACAAGCCAGCTCACATGACAAAGCTCCCATCCGCAGAGTACAACATCTAACGGTGGATGAGAACATGGGCCTCATAATCATTCAGAATTGGGTTCAGGTCCTGATGATGCTATGTATTTACTGACTTTGAGAAAGTTACTTTGATTTTCTACATCAATTAAAAACTTCATGCAATTGTTCTAAAAATTAACTAAATAAGTGATGTAAAACTGTTGGCATAATTCCTAGTATATAATGAGAACTTTATAAATGCCAGCAGTTATTAATTATCAATGTTGCTGCTATTGTATGGGCAACCATGTTTCAATATCCCACATTTTTTATTCTTTTCTAGGAAAACTAAGTTTTCCTCTTCAGTCCTTTTGTATGGACATTAAGATGCAACTGAGACCTTAAGTATGTTTAGGAACCATTGCTTCTCACCACAGTACTAGACACAGGATACTGGAGAATTAGTAAATTGGTTGCTGTCTGTATACTTGCATGTCCCAAAGTTAATAACATTTTAGCATAAGAGTAAAATGAACAAATAATAGCAAAAAAGTTAATTACTAATGCTAATTTCCATAGTAATGATAACAGTAATGGGAGCAGGTAGGAACATTCCCCGAGCACCAAGAGATACTACGTATTGAAGTGTCAAGGCTGATGTGTGGGATGCCTGTGAACTACACCTGCAGTTCTCAGTGGGACACTGGCACACCTTTCCTGTACTGTCTCAGTAAGGCAATGTGGGTAGGAAATAGCCTCAAAAGACAGAGGTAGAGTCTCCCTCTGGAGTTAAGTGAAGTGGATTTGTTTGAAGTCTCCATATAAAAATTAGACTTTCCTCAGCAGTGACACTAACTTCTCACATGCACACCTCCATCTGGACTAGTCTTGGCCTTGGCGACGAGTGGAACAAATACAAACAGAAAGCTCAGGCTGCCAGCCCTGCAGGGAGTAGTGGTGCTTGTAGTTTCTCACCCAGAAGTCCTGTGTTTTTTTATGAACATCCATGAAAATCGAAAAGGCTAACTTTTCAGTTTTCAAATAGCATAAAATCCTGGGCCTTTCACAGTTATTGATATCTACTTTCAAATGTCAGAGCCAAATAAGTATGTGCAGAGGTGTATATTCTGAGTTCATAGAAGTCAAGGGATTAATTACCTGGTTTAATAACTTAGGTATGTCAATGTCAATTACAAATCACTGAACTCTACCCTTGAGAACATGGTCCCAAGGGAAAATGGAAAGAAGCCAGGCTTTCCCAGAATCTGTGCAGGCCTACAGGCACTAGGTAGCTTTCTCCTGAATTATCCGCCATTACTTCAAACAGAAAATTAAGAGAGAATCCATTCAAAAGGGGCCCCTGGCACATAAAGAGGCTAGAGTCTGGCTCAAAAGCTGAAAATCATTCAGATGAACATTTAGATGGAGAAATGTTCTCACACAGCTTTACTGTTTTCTGTGGATTCTACCATGCTTCTCAGACATTTAGTAAGGAACTACTTTGCATCAGGTATCACAGAGTACACTGTACAGTATCCCTGTGGTCGGCAGGCAGGAATTATTATTAAACCTACAGTGCTGAGGGGGAAAGTGAAACAGCACAAGATTTAAGGATTTGCCTGACACTCAGAATGACAGGGGTGGAATGTAGAATTATATAATCAACCTCAACATCTCCCAGCAGTCCATGAATTTCATATTCGAATACATAGATCAGCAAGATTATTAGGGTCAACTTCATACTCTCCTTTTGAATTAGAAAATTTTAGCAAGGAAAAGATCTTATTTTTTAAATTTTTCATGAAAAATTTTACTCACAGGCAACTGATGTTTGCACTGTTTGGTGAGACATGTTCATTAAATTTAACTCACTGAATACTAACTCCCTGAGATTTGAGGAGAAGCACACTGAATTGTATTCTTTGGAAACACATAGAATTGCAGAGGTTGTTCTTGAGAAGGGAGGAAGGAAGCATAGAGAGAGATAAGTCATTTTAGATAGTGCCCTCAGGACCTGCCTTACTAAGTTAGCTATGGTGCCCCCATAACCTAGTCACCTTGGATGGTGGGAGGGAACTTTGAGGTCAGTTTGTTGAGTAACCTCCTGTTATAATGAGCCAGGTTCAGGGAAGTTCATTTCATTCAAGTGTACAAAATTTCATTTCTTATAATAATAAGCAGTTTTCAAAGTGTGGGAAATCCTGCTAACTACCACAAAATACGGAAGCTTCTTTTATTTTTTTAACAGTATCATTGAGGTATGATTAATATGAATTATATATTTTTAAAGTATAAAAAGATTATTTATGTGACTTTCAAACTTCCTAGCATGTCTATTTCCTCACACATTTGTTTGTGTGTGTGGTAAGAACACTTAAGGTCTATTTTCTTAGGAAATTTCGATTATGCAATACAGTATCTTTAGTTATGGTCACTGTGCTGTATGTTACCTTGTCAGAAATTGTTCATGTTCTTAACTGAAGAAATGCATCCTTTGGCCAATCCCCAGCAATAGCACATCTGGGGATATATCCAAAGAACAGTAAATAAAATCAGAATCTCAAAGAGACACCTGTGCTCCCCATGTTCATTACAGCACAGCACCATCCACAATACCTAAAATGTGAAAATGGATGACTGGATAGAGAAAACATGATCCATGTATAAAATGGAATATTATTCAGCCTTTAAAAAGAAGAAAACCTGAACTTATTTTTCCTATTTCACAATATCTACTATACATTTTGGTCATAATTTACACTATTGGTTTCTCACACCAGAGAAACAAATGGAAATAGAAACTAGGGAGGGGGAAAGGAGGAAAGAAGGGAAAAGAAAACACAAAAAGGAAGGAAAAATGGAAACTAAGCTTTTGTAAACAGTTGGGGGGGCAATGGAAAAAGAAGAACAAAGATATATCATGTACAGGTAAAAATTCCCTATGAGGAATGTGATCAATCTGTACACCTAAAATGTACCAATAAGCTTAATTAACTAAAAAATAAAATAAAAAGAAGAAAATCATTGCCACTTTCAATGACATAGATAAACTTGGAAAACATTACCCCCCCAAAAAAATCAAACACAAGAGACAAATACTGCATTACAATCACTTGTATGAGGAACCTAGAAAAGTTAGACTCACAGAATATGAAAACAGAATGATCCTTTTTTTATTACTGATATGCATGTTCTTACTAAAGTAAGTAAAAGCTATTATACTTTAAAAAGTATTATCTGATTTAATAATCAGAGATTGAAAGATTTATTAATGATTGTATCTTTAGTTACACAACCTGAATATGTTCTTATTATTTAACAATTATTTTAACACTTTCTTTAAAGTTATATTTATTTACCAGCTTACTGGGAAGTTTGTTAACAATTCCAGCTCTAATAATTTGATCAGATTCAACATTTTCTTTAAAATGAGAATTTAAGTAAACGATTTAGAAACAAAATGATTGCTTGTAATTATGACCTCTCAGTTAGTTGCTTGCATGACACACAACAAAAGACAAACTGAAAATTCAAGGAAATCATTCAGTAACCAGGACTCATTCACAAACTCAGGGTCAGTATAACCTTCTGATGATCATATGTGTAATACTGTCTTAGATACTTTCTCTCCACTGGAACAAAATACCTGACACCCGCAAATTAAGGAGGTTTATTTTGGTTCAGTTTCAGATGTTACGAGTTTAAACAAAGAAATGCAAGGGCCTATGGGAAGGAATGTTGGTTACATTGTGGTGGTCAGAAGAAGAGAGAAAAATGAGGAAGTGGAGATGGAGACATGTCCTTTTAGACGATGTCCCCAGTGACCCACCTTTGCATTATACATGGTGTCCCCACAACCCAATCACCTTGCACAAGCCCAAACTCTGACCAAATGAGACTTAGAGAGACCACCTTCATCAAAATCCCAACCAATAGTTCTCAATGCATAACTGCAAGATTTTCATCTGCATACAGATCTATGAAGCAAATTCGAGTCAACTCCAAACTAGATTTACTCATTGAACTAAACACTTTGAAGGTTTGGACTTGTTGCTGGTGAGAAAACAATCTCAGGTTTTTATGACATTTCCTCATTTCTAGAGCAGCAAGAAATGAATGTGAGGTAAGGAGACCAAGATGAGGCTTTAAAGTTAAAAATTTAGAAATAAACAAACAGAATTAATGGGCGTCTCCTACATTAAGTCCATTATTTGGATAACATGGTAAGTGTCAAAAACAGCATAAAAACTGTGGAGTGCTTGTCCCATACTCGTAAAACTCTTCATTAAAGATTTAGCCACTTAGAATCTAAGTGGTTTTTGCCTGTAGTGCTAACTGAGAGGCAGGTTCAACTACATCTTAACCTGTAATTTCTTTGAAAAGGCATAAAGATTTTAGTCACTCAGGGATTCAGGTACATAATCTTAGAGAAGCAGGGTCACAAGCTCAGTAGAAAATCAATCTTTCTATGTACTCCCATCAAATCCAGGGTTTTCTTTTTCTACTGTACTGTCTGTGACTTGCTTTATAAAAACAATAACTTTGTATTCCTCTTCAAAATAAACATGATGTAATATTAGTCATGTTTTTGAAATTCTATCATCACCTGTTCATCTCATAAAGTGGTTTGCATGGAATACTATTTGCTGTTTAACAACTGTCTAACATAGAAGTGGCGTTTCTGGAAATTATTGCCTTTCAAAGTATCTTTTTAAGTAGTTTCACACTGGTATAATGGTTCCAATGATACTATTTATTAATAACTGTCATTTTGGGGAGAAATAAACTTTTAAATAGCTTCATGAAGCTATTTAATAGTATCGTTTCCCAAGAATCTCCTGAGTAACTTGAGATGTGACAGTAATTTGTAACAAGAATAAAACATCGGAAGCACTAGCCACTAACAGGAGGTATCCTGTGTTTAATTGATAATGCTACATGGTCTACGGCAATGGAGGCAACCCTATGGCACATGTGCCACTGCTGGCTATTTGTTATCATTGAAAGCTCTAAAAGCTTCACCACCATTGGCCCATGATGCATTATAGAAATACAGCTGTCACATTCTAAAGACACACAGGCAAAGGTATACAAAAGAACATAAGCCCTATAGTGGACTGCCTAAAAATAATTAAAAATTCAAGAAATCATCTCATTCTACTGGGAGAAGATAAAAGAATCTTCTGAATTTTGGCAATAAAATGTACAATTAATAAGCACAGGAACAGTCATGCCTCACTTAACCACGAGCATTCATTCTGAGAAATGCACAGTTAGTGCATATCTGTATCGTGTGAATATCGGAGAGTAAACTTGTGCAAGCCTAGATGATACAGGTCAATCTCAAAATGACTTCCCATGCAATCAACAGATACTGAAAACACAAGACGTATTTGACTGCTTCAATTGTAACTTGGAAAGCTGTTTTACAGCTTATTTTAAAGCTTATTTTAGAAGTAGGTACATACTCTAAAATAACAATAAGTAGTATAAAATGGGCAAATACTGTCATTTATTATCAGTATTATGTACTGCATGTAATTATGTGTGCTATGCTTTTCTAGGTTCATCAATTGGCATAGTCATAAAAAAAAAAAAACTACACCTCTGCTCCATACCAAAGTTTTGTATCGGTCACCCTCCACTGGCTGGGACCCAATCCTTGACATACACCATATAAAGGAGAAGAGGTTTATCTTGGCTTATGGTTCCAGAGGCTTCAGTCCATGGTAAGCTAACTCCACTGACAATGAGGCCTGTGGCAAGGCAGACACACTATGTCAGAAAGACATGATAGAAGAAAGTTGCTCACCTCACAGAAGCCAGAAAACATAGAGAGATAGAAAAAAAACAAGAAAAAGCAAGTGGCTAGGGACAGGATATATCCTTGAAAGGCACACCTTAAGGGTCCTGCTTCCTCCATCGAGGCCCTGCTCCCTGGAGCCCATCCAGGCATAAACTCAACATGCTAATCCAGTGATGATGTTATCACCCCAATACATGATTCTCTGGGCCATGCTCCATATTTAAACCATAATACAAACATAGTACACAAAATAAAAATGTTTCCCTATTAGATAGAAATAAGATAATTTTTTTAAAGAAAGTTAAAATTTTTCCCTCAGGTTTATTCACACAAGCAGCACAGGAAGATACTAGCTCTGCACACACAGGCCAGGAATCTCACCAGTTCTCTCTCTCACAGGGGTAGACAGAAGCCTTGATTATGGAGCTTTTGGGGGAATTGGCACTTTGGGAAGCCTGAGGCAGAACTGCTGCCTGAACATGGCCTTTAGCAGGCAGAATCTGCCATCCTTGGCAATGTGGGCATGACTACCCTTTGTAGGTTTGGGGTGGGCAATTCAGGCGACTCAGTCCAACTCACATTTGATGCCCTTTAGGACGCTGAACTAAATCTGTACTCTGTGAAGGCCTTGACAGCCTTGGTAGGTGCACTAGTGGCCCTGGGATTGTTTGCCTGAATCTTCTCCAAGCTCTTCTTGTGCTTATTGGCAAAACATGTGTTCCTCAGAAACCTGGAGTCACCTCCTGAAGAGACACACACCTTAGTGACGGGGGTTTCTTTACACTACTTCTGGGCAATCTTCAGGGGTAGCAGTGTGTTTCTTTGACTCGGCCATGTCTCCACCATAACCCACAGTTCCCCACAAATGAAATAATTTCTATCTTCAGATAGCTAAGTCATCAAAGAATGCATAAATTATTCATAAATACTCTGACATTTAGATATATAAAATTAAGTTTATCTAGAAAATCTGTAGTTATTGGTTATAAGAATCAGGAATTACAATGTATTGAATATTAGATTTAATTTTCCAGTAGTTTATGTTTATTATTAAATTATGTTGATGTGAGAGTTACTGTGCCTTGAGTCAAAGTTTCGCAGTCCACTTAGAGTTTTTAATAGAAACTTCTAAGGAATGATGATTCTGTCACATTATAACCGCAGACATTGATTTAGTTTGATGATTATCCACATACAAATATTTATATGAAAAGCTTATCACATCAGTCATCTTTTATAATCTTTAAATTGGGCTGTAGAATGGCATCTTAGGATGTTCCACTTATTCTCAAATTGTTGATGTTGTATCAGTATTTAAATTGACATTAGCAGAACAATTGAGTTGGGTGAAGTGTTTTCTTCATAGTAACCTATAGCAAATCCATCACTGTCACTGAATTGCTGCTCTTGGACTCCCAAAAGCATATGATTTTCACCAAGTGCTACTGAGTAAAATACAGCTCAAATACTATGATCAATCCCAGGAGAGAACAAGAATGAAACTGCTTTTGCAATGATGAGATGTGATCATAAGATTACTTCAGTCTTCCTGCACAGAAATAAAGAAATCCATATAAATAGTACAGACCTATGTTTTTATCATGAGCAGCAACATTTATATTTTGAATATCTGAAGACATATTGAGGTTATATTTCCAATATAAATAGCCTATTAGAAAATGAGAACAGTTTTAATTATCTAGGAGACCAAGGAAGACATTTCATTTTTTAAAAATCTTTTTAAATTTTTATTCTCTAAGATAAAAAATTATAACCTTTCCAATGTTCCCAAATCCCTTTTTAAAACAAGGCTTTAAGACCTGGGAAGTTGCTCTAATTTCAGTAGTTATATCAGTCAGGGCCTGCAGTTCTTAGGACTACCGCCCCAAACTTCTACCCTGAATCTCTAGCTTTTCTCCCTGCTTACTATAGCTGGAATGTTCATCCCAAGACTCTTTCACTAGCATTTTTAGGGTGTTAGGAGGTAGGAATTTGGGGAGCTCATAAATTGAGCGGACTTAACACAGTTTTCAAAGGGTGAGTTTGGCGCCTTTGTACTTCTTGCTTTTCTGTCTTCTGCTATATCCTAATTCAGCAAGAGAACCAGGTCAGCTGCCAGTACCTTCGTCTTGGATTTCCAGGCTCAGAACTATGATAAAACAAATTCCATTTGCTATAAATTACCAGGCTCAGGTGTTTTCTTATAGCAGCACAATTTTTATATGAAGCAGTTGCATTGCCTCCTTCATACTGCACACCGCTGAGGTTCCAGTTCATCAACCAATAGCACAACTTTGCTCAAGCCACTCCCAGAGTGGAGGAGGTGGTTTCCATATGCTTCTACTGAAGGCAAATCATCCTCATTTCAGCTCTTGTGGTATCAGACCTCAATCACTTTCTCTAATTTTATTTGCCACTTCACCAAACCCTACGCCCTAGAAAATCCGAAGTTTTCTCTACCATCTGGAGATGGTGTAAGCTTTCTAGTCCCTTCCCATCTGCTCAAATGATTCTACTGGAGCTGTTCTCCAACCCAAACTCCTTCAGACCCTCCTCAAATGCCGTTTCCTCCTCGAAGGTTCTGCAGTGAATCTGCCTCATGACTCTTTGTGCCCTACATGTATCTGGTAAGTTGGTCAGCATTTTCTGGTTTACCTTCAATTCAGTTGGAAATTTTTCTATTTTACCTGCAGCAGGTTCATGAGGAGGTGTCCCACAACAACTAGCATGATGCCATCATGTATTAATCTAATGAGTTTTTCATGCAAAGTTTTCTAAAAATTCTATGGGATTATCATCTCAGA